>CAUYRT010037948.1:0-98104 GCA_963574885.1 Lepilemur ruficaudatus | reverse complement strand
TCTATATATTTTTAGTTGGCCAATTAATTTCTTTCTATTTTAAGTAGAGACGGGGTCTCGCTCTTGCTCAGGCTGGTTTCGAACTCCTGACCTTGAGCAATCCGCCCGCCTCGGCCTCCCAGAGTGCTAGGATTACAGGCGCGAGCCACCGCGCCCGGCTGACACACGCTTTTAAAAGACCACAGGGAGTTCAAGAGAACCCGCCCGTTATGCTTAGTGCTTTCCCCAACTCTGCAACACAACTGTAAAAAGTGAGGCAAACACACTTGATTAGGCTCACGAGGGAAGATCAGAAGAATTGAGTTTCTTTGGAAAGTTGTTGAGGAATGATTTAATAAATACTCTCCATTAAAAAAAAAAGATCAAATAGGACAACTGTTTGGTATTTCTTGAGGTAGGTGAGAGCAATGGAGATAAACCACAGTTAAGACAACTGTGATCAGCTATCACAGAGAAATGCCTGCCAGGAAGAGTCACTGAGAAATCACAAAACTCGTGTTACGACAAGCAGACGTCAGAGAAGTGGTCTTTGGAATGGCTGAGTAACGCCCCCGCCACCCCACGGGCAATCCCGGTCTTGCACACTGACGTCTATTTTAGGCAGCAATGCGGTACCATATACCACATTCCGTTCCCCGGCTGTGAGTCTCCGAGACATCCTCCCGAAACCTCTTATGACTTACGATGTCCTATTTGCATAAAAATATTAAGACCACCAGCTGGCTTGGTGATTATTTTCAGGCATGATACATTGAGGGGTTTTCTGAGCAAGCAAAAAGTAAGGATGGGAAAGTGGTTTCAGGTGTCCTGTTCAAGAACCCATAAAGTAATAAAAAGATTGTTACCTGTTCCAATAAGCATTCCCGCTCATCAACAAGCTTTTTCAACCTAATATCTAAAGAAATCAGAAAGATACGGTTTTAGGCGAATCTGTGTACTGCACCTTTCAGCACACGGCTAAATTGAAGAATGACTGTTCAGGTTAGTGAAATGAATAATGAAGGTAGTTATACACACGTACCATGGTGAATGAGGCCACAGACAGGACTGGGGGAGAATTCAGCCAAGGGGGGTTGGGTCAACCGCCCAGAACATGCTTCACGTCGGGAGCAGCTTCCGGCTGCATGCAAACAGGCTAATCTTCTACCTTAGGTTAGCATGCAAGAACTCTAGGGCCAAGCCACACTGCAACACAAGATCTCACAGGCTTCATGGTTTAACATGGTTAGCAATGTAGAAACACGCCGATCATCACGATTCAATGGCACCGACATTTTAAATATCCTCGCCTTTCCGAGTTTACATCTCAGCCGTGTTTATCGGACTCATTTCTCTCATAGACTCATCCATGTCAGAGTTCTGACGACATGTTCATGAACCCCAAGTCCACTGTCAACACGTCTGCTAACCCAGTTACCAAAAGCTGTTTATTCTTTTGAGGAAAAATGCAGTGCTGCTTTTGGTGGCTGTCACTCCTCCCACCACCGATAAATGAAGATGCAAACACATCAAGTGTCTCTAAATTCCCCAAACATGTCTCTGAGGGGCGTCAAGTACTATTATCTTCAGATTCAGAGGAGGAAACCAAGGCCTGGGGAGAGTTTGGGGGTTTGGGTAAAATCCCACACCAGTTTAAAGGCAGAATCAGGACGATGGGCTGATGACAGTGATGACAATGTGTCTTGCACACTTCCTCGTGTCACAGATAGGCACTGCTCCAGCAGCTATGACACCGTTAGCTCGTTTCAGCCCAGGAAGCCCTATGGTGGGGGGGCTGTCCTTACATCCTTCTACAAGGGAGGACAGAAAGCCCAGAGGGATCAAGCAACCTTCCTGAGGCCTCCCTGCCTGGCAGCAGGGGCGCACCCCTAACCGCTGCACCCCACTGTGTTTCCAGATCGAAACTCACACCTGTGAGCCCGCCCTGACTTCTGGCCCAAGGCTCTTACTCCTGAGAGGACACTGCGCTCACGATGCCTCGCTCCAAATTCTTCAGAGTAAAACGCTACCCTTGGTTCGCCATGTGAACACAAAATAACTCACATGAAATGTATCTTTGCTCTCATTTAAAAATCATCTCGTCACCTTCTAATCCAAGTTATATCTTTCTTTGTTTCTCCCGTTATTTTGAAAGGCACAATGACAAAATAAGACACCGCAAAATGTTAAACATAATACGAGGTGTGTTAAATTGATGATCCTTTTGAGTTCCATTTTCATTTACATACAGATTGCTTCTGACAGATGTCTTATTCTCTCCCGTCCGTAAACTCACCCGCACTGAAACAAAACCTTTTTGTACTTATAAACCTAGCTCTTTTATCCAATATCACCTTTTATTTTATCTCATCTATTTTACACTCCTGCACACAGAAACTACAGGCATCAGAAGAAACACTGAATACATGACTACATGATCTTCATTGAAGCTCATATATTTATTGTACAATTTTATCATTTTTTTCTATTAGAAGACTTCAAATATTCTAGGTTAGTAGAAAATAAATGTTAAAATGTAATGAGTGCTAGAAAAAAATAAAGATAATCTGACATTGAGTCTTACAGTGAGAATATAAAAAATACACAAAACTGTTAAGGAAGAGAAATTTTAAAGCGGAATTAGAGAAGAAAATGAAAACTAATTTCAAGAAAACGAGAAAAGAATGAAGCAAAATAATTGGACATGAAGAAAGTAGGAGTACTGCTTTTCACAGCTTTAAAAACCAACAAGTCCAATTGCTGAGTGAGTGGAACAATCACTGATGTACTTACCGCGACACTACTGAGCAAGAATGCTGGGCACCTAGCACTATGCTACGTTTACTCAGTAAATAGCATCACTCATCACTGGTCTATAGCATCCAGTAATAAACAGATGGAAACTCTTCATTTTAAGACAGTGATTGCAGTTTTTTGAAACGAGGCATCGCAAAAGATTAGGACGTTCTTTCATACTGGGAAGTTAGTTGGCTATTAGAGGTATTTTAGTAATATTGTTAAAAGATTATAATTCTAAAAACCTGGTTTTCATGTATTAAATCTCAACAAACCTTCTGGTTTGCATTTTAGAGACCCATGAAATGGGAAAAAAAAGAGGTAAGACCTAGAAAATTCCTGGGGTAGCCAAACAGGATTCTGCGAGCCCCTGTGCTCCTTGGCTGTTCTTTTTGGCCTGCCTGTCCTTCGCTGGCCTGTCCGGGGCAGAGCTGGGCCGACCAGCAGCGACAGCGGCGCCTGTAATCGGCCCCTGTGAAGTGCCGGATCTGGTCCTCCCACACTCTAAAAGGCGGCTCCCACCCCACTCCTGGATAGCAAAACAAGGCACAGTGAGGCTAAGTAGACTGCTCATAACAATATATTTCCAAGAGCATATTGTTAATTCTGTGGGTTAATTTCAGCCATCACAGGCTGGGTCTTCTCCATCTCCACTGCCCAGGAGAGTCACCTCCCCTCTGTATTCGTAAAGGTGACAGAGGAGGATGAGCAGGACTGAGGGGGACCGAGGTCTCTTGACAAACGCCCTGACTGGCTGACTGCGGTTCTTCTCCCTCCCTCCTCACACCCACTTAGTCTGACTGTAGTTCCTGCCCTGGTTTTCACCTGTCTGAGCCCAGCCTCCCGCCAGGAGAGCAGCGCCTTTCTGCGAAAGGCAGAATTGGGCAGGCCCTGGAGCCGCGGGGCTTTTTCTCCTATTTATGGGGTCTGGGAGAACTGCAGAGTTAGGAAATACATCCCTCCATCAGCCACCAGCCATTCACATCTCAAATATGTAAGAGCGACAGGAAAGAGAAAGAGGGGAAGGATGTTCCTCTTGAAAAACAAACTTTTCTGTATACGTGGTCATCACTCTGCACGAGTCCGTGTTCTGAACACGACACACACACACCCCCCTTTCCTTCAGGGGCCGGGACGTTGGAACCAGGCTCACTGCTGCGCTCCCTTGGCTCCGTGGCTGCGTGGCAGGCTGCACACGAGGTCTTCCAGGAAAGCAGGCTACCGACAGAAAACACGAACCCCAAACCGTCTGTGCCCCAGAATTAGCATTCCCGGGTCCTCGTGATGGTGCAAATTTAAATGGGCATTAGGTCTTCTGTTAACTGCAAACACTAAGAATTATAGAAAGTAGTTAACGTCCTACATCTCATTCTGCAAAACTTTAAAAATTGTACTGCTCTCTGATTTTTGTATGTTGCAACAACCTATACTTCAAAAATCCATCTTCCCCTATTTTCTACATACTCCCATAATTATAATTAATTATACTGTCGATTTATGCCTACACCCAGTACCTGTGTTCTGGTTTGGGGCTGAGCAGTACCCAGGATAGGGATCCTCAGTGGGATACGGCTGACCAGTAACCTTTCGATTCTTTTCTGAGATTGAATCTTTTGACACTGAAATCTTTCAAACACATTTGCCTGCCTTCTTAAACTGACTCTAAGAGAACCATTTTCTGATCATTTAAGGGCCTTCCCTGCGAATATCAGTTACCGTGCCGGGCTCTGACGTCATCACCCGCTCAGGGCGGAGTAACTGACGTCCGCGGGGAAGGCTCTGAAATGACCAAGGAACGGATCGGCTGTTTGGGGTCTTTCTTTCCTTCCTCTTTGCTCCCGCCCTGACTCCCAGCTGTCCACGCCCCGCTGGCGGGCTGGGCCCCACCTGCGCATTCCCGGCACCTGCTCTCCACGTGCGGAGTGACCAAAGCCGTGTGTTAATTTAGGGAATGGGAGTGGATGGTCGAGGCTGCTGGACGGCTGGACTGCGGGTGCGAAGGGCGCCCACTGTCCCGAAAGGGGCCGTTGAGTGACGTGGGGAAGAAAGGAAAGAACTTATACTGGTCTGGTGATCTCACCATTTAGTGACTTTGGTGTAGCACTGCCAGCCCAGGGGCCTGTGAAAGTAGAGACGAGAGCTGTTTCCCAGCGTGCGTTCCAGCACGAACGCGGCTCTGCCGGAGGGAGAGCCGAACCACGGAACCCTTCAACGTCCTGCGGAGCCTTTGACTTGTTCCTCCAGCAAGCCTCAGATCTCTCTGTCACCCCCACTGTCCTCCACTTCAGGGACACTTAAGCGGAAACAGTGTTTTTGCCGCTTTCATCTACTCTTCAAACATGCTAAGCACTGGCACACTTAAGCAGAGCAACACAACGGGGACCTTTCTCAACTGGGGCTCCTCATCAGAACCGCAGGTGACAGGACAGGATGACCTCTCGCTCTCGCACGGACGGCCCGGGCTAGCACCAGGCTAGACACCAGGGAGACGCTCACTCTTTACTGACAAAGGGCGTCAGAACCCCAGCGAGAGTCAGCGACCCTGAAGCAGACAGCCTCACAGGTGGTCATCATGTAACACCGTCGCCAGAATCAGAATTCAGCTCACCCAAAGAGTGGAACCACAGGCTTGTAAAATTATAAAACGTGTTTATTTCAATTACATAGTAACACTTATGGTTGCCTCAGCTTTTACTGAGGCTTTGGTCTTTTTGCATTCAATTATATCTTGTAACAGTAATATGAACCCACATAGTCTCATAAAGTGTCAACAGCATTCAGAACATACATTCCTTTGTGATTTCGTATGTCACAATTTTTTAATCTACCTTTATAATTATTTTTTAAATGCTTCTTCATATAGAAAATATATTTTTTCTTCAAGCAGGTCAAAACAAGAATTTTCCAATAACACTATCTGAGAAACAATAAATGAAAATATTTATACCAAAATACCCAAAGTGATTCAACTCTTTAAAATATCCTATTAGAGTCTAACTAGCAGTTTGCACAAGAAGTAACCTTTTATATGGCTCTCTTGCATAGTGATTAGACACTCAAACAGAAAGAGAAATGATTTTAAGGCCCCCAAACATTTTTTTAATGACTTCCCTGCCCAAATACTGCAGTAGGAAATGAAATTTCAACATACGCCACTTCCACAAAAAAGTTTTTTTTAAAGAAATCTTAGTATAAATTGAATTTGGTACATAGCAGCATGAAGGCAAAGTCTCCTACAGAGTAAATTCAGGTATCATTGACAGTGAGATCCAAAAGCATTGATTTGAGATAAAAGATTTACATGAGGTAAAGGAAAATAAGGGTCCCCTCATGCTTTGAGATATTGTTAACCCTAAAATGATTAATTATTGTCCTAAGGTGCAAATCTTATCACTCAGTGACCTGTTTGCTATCTGGGAGTTTATCTCCTTTAAATACAATGCCACACAGGTTACAATGTATATACTAAAATCAAGTGTGCGAGTACACACATGTGAAGGAGGCGTTCACTGAAATATCAGTTATACTCCGAATACAGAAATCTAAGAATGCTATTTGGTCATTGCAGATAGAAGCTGATATGTCTGGTCGAGAACGGACACATTCCTATCAGCCTAAGGCAAGTGTTCAATATTTTTATTTTAAGCTGGAATATGAACAGTATGCATTATTGTTTGGTACTATTGGAATGCTCTCCCTTAGAACTTACAGGGATAACAGACATTTCTTTCTTTCTAACCTGGGTGACAACGTCAATGATTAAATATAAATCTCCAAGTAGCGGTCTGTGCCGTACAGCAGCAGAGGACCTGATGATTGATGTCGTACAGTGCATCTGAATCAACCTAGAACATTCTACTTACGTCACCAGGGGAGATGACAGACGAGAGTTTCTTATGAGTAGACTCACTGTGCAGAGCTCTGGCCCCTCTCTGAGCATCGGCCTCACGCCGTGCCTCCCTCTGCGGTGGCCCCTGCTCAGGACATGGTGCAGTCTTCCTTGCTTCTTCCCTTCTCGGTCCCCTTTTTTGTGTCTTCGCTGCTTTCGGAATCAAAGTCCCCCGCCTCTCCCGCTGGCGGTGGTGCGTCGTCGCTGTCTAGACTAATGCTGTCTAGAGCTTTCTCGCCTCTCCCACCGGGGTGTTCCGGCATCGCCTGCCCCCCCGCACTGCCCGCTGGGGGGCCATCTCTCATTTCCTCCACGGGACTCTGATTTCTGAGCGGGCCGCGGCCACTGACTGCTTCATTCTCCGGTTCTGGGGCGCTGCCTTGGGGGGCACCATCTTCCTTAGCGTTACTTTGAACAACATCTTCATCTAGCTGTTTGTCACTTAAGCCAGTGCCTGAGGATTGAACTGTGTCCTCTTCAAACTCTAACATGTCTCCACCGGCTGGTACTTTCCCTGCTTGTGTTTTTACAAATTCCTGGTTAAGTTTTCCATCCCGCTCAATTTCAGGATTTTCTGGGCAACCAGCATTTTCCCTGCTTTCTGCTGCAACGTTCGGCTTTGGATTTTCGGTCACCTCGTCTAGAGCTTCCACTGCGGACTCTCCATCAGTGACTGTCACGGGCTCTTCCTCCTTAACTTGGCTTACGTCTGTGCTCTGATGTGTCACCTCTTTCTTAACATCCTTGAGGGTTTCTGCAGGTCCTGGTGATTTTTTCTTCTTGTTTTTCTTTTTCTTGTTCTTTGCCTTCCTTGGCGATGACTCCAAGGCTTGTTGGTCACTCTTCTCCTCTCTGGGCTCTCTCGCACCTAGGGGGTCACGTTCGGTGTCAACCATGCCGGGGCCTGTTGCCTCCTGATGATGGCTCTTGGCCGCTGGAGAACCAGGAACGTTCTGGACACCTGCCTCGGCTGGTTTCTCACCCCTGAGCCCTGCTTCCTCACTCTCCTCTTCACTGCCCTCCCTACCTGCTTCCGTGCTCTGCCCTGGGGCCACCTGGGGCTCAGCTGCTTCCTGGCTGGTCACTTCTATCTCTAAATTGCATCCCACACTTGGCTCCAGCTCCTCGGGGGCAGCTCCCGCACGCTGCTCGTCACGACACACTGTGCCCAGCTGCTGCCCACCCTGAGCGTCCCCTGCCTGTGCCACGTTCTCTGCACGGCTCGCGCTCCCCATTTCAGACATCGGCGGAGGAGCGGACTCCTGACACGGCTCTGAGCTAAGCTCTTCCGAGTCGCTTTTAGAATCCTCTTGTTTTTCTTTTTCCTGCTTTTCCACAGATTCCTTACTGTGGTTTTCAATATCCAAGGCATTATTGCAACTGCCCTGCCTGCTCCTAGGACCTGGGACCTCAGCATCTAAATCGCTCAAACGGTGGCTAAGGGAAGCTCCAGTCCTGTCATCTGGCACGTGCGTGACCTCATGGGACTTGACCTGCTCTACGCTTCCGAGGGGAGGGGTGTTCTCTGGACTTTGGCTCTGGACCTGCTCCTCGTGTTCAGCACCTGCTAACGTTCCCAGGGAGGGGGCTTGGTCTCCATCAGAGGCTTTCTGGTCCTCGGCACTGCCAGCAGGATGTGCCTCTACGTCCACACAGGGCTTTGCCGTGTCCTCTGCGTGCTGCTCTTTCTCAGTATTCTGCAAGATTGCTCCTTTCCCCACATCCTCCACAATTTCCTTTTTCACCGCCACTTCATTGGCTCTTCCTAAAAGACCATTAAGAAAGTTGAGGGGACCCCACGATGTGGTAACCACTTAACATACATTAAACTGTAAACACAAGTTCTAAACCCCACCCCACCCTACTCCTGGAGAGAGGGAGGCACCAAGAGCCCCGTGAAGGAAGCCGTCGCCGGTCCCGTGCGGCAAAGCAGCAGCTGCGCTAGTGAGTGCCGGTCAGCAAAGGCCACCGCCGCCATCGCAAAGGCAAGGGTGGCTGCTGGTGCCGTCTTGTGTGAACGGATTTTTAAAGGTGAAGTTAAGTCTTAACAACTAGAACGAGCTCTGGATCAGGCAGCCAAACGATCCAAAATGATGGGTTTAAGAACAGACTCAAGGTCCACGTTCCCCACTCTCCTTCCTAAACGCATGACGTGACAGCTCACACTTTCTCGGCTGTCAGACCGTGCTGCCGATCTCACTGCCCTAAAAGCAGCTTTCAGGCAATTTTTTCAAAAGCACATTCAGTTCACTTTCAGAAACTCAGCCTCAAGGTCAATCTCGAGAAGATATTTTTGAAATATCTTCACTGCTCATGCAGTGAACGGACATCTATCTTCTTTCACCCAGCCACGGTCTTCCTGAGAAAACCCCCTGTCTGTGCCCTGCTGCCGGTCCCCAAGGGGCTGGGCAGAGGACCAGCAGGGGGCAAGTGCTTAAGATCAAGTGACCACTTAATTAAATAATAAACTGTTCATCCGTTAATGAATTGTTGCTTTGGAATGAACAGGTATATTTTGGATTCTCCAAACAAAATCCTAGCATGGCAGATATAGTACCATGGTACAGAAAGTCAAGGCTAGATAATTTTATAACCAGTGGTCTCTGTGGTGGGTGCACTTACCCCAGGGAAAATGGGGGGAATATCAGGGCTTCTGTTGAGAGTTAGTTTTACTTTGCTCTTTAACAATTTCTATGCATATGTTTTACAGCGTGCATTTTGTATTAATGAACTAGTATACATATATAAATTAAAAATAAGTATATAGAGAGACAGACGTTCCCACAATTCTTCACTAACAGGATACATGATCAAAAAACA
Organism: Lepilemur ruficaudatus; assembly: GCA_963574885.1. NCBI lineage: Eukaryota > Metazoa > Chordata > Mammalia > Primates > Lepilemuridae > Lepilemur > Lepilemur ruficaudatus. The sequence continues at coordinate 88,620 of CAUYRT010037948.1, read as the reverse complement.
TTTGGAAACCACTTACAAAACTGATATTTCTGGTTCTTTAAGCGTTTCACCATAGTTATCAAGGATTTGTTAAATGTGTATTTGAGTAAGGGCTGCATGGTCAAATTCCTAGCTGTTCAGGTAGCTAATATAAAGATACAGCAGAAGTTAATTATCTTTTTCAATAACTTTTACACAATTTACAAGAGCTGTGTTTCTTTAACACTCATAAAGATAATAAATGAGTGACCTCCCTGGGAAGCAAGTCCTGAGAAGCTAGGCCCTGTGCATTTCCACATTTCCATCAACAAAAAGCCGTAAGAGGAAAGCTTCTAAATCGAAATTCAAAGCCATGGGCCCTGACCTTATCCCAGCCCCGCTGTAAGGACGAGGCCTTATCTGCAGACTGCAACCCGAGGCTGCACACAAAAATCTGAAGGTTTTCCCCAAAGCCAAATACTACAACAAATATTAATCAGTGAGCCTTTGAAAATTTTATAAAATATTCCTACAACCTGTCGGATTCCCCAATTTCATATTCTTTCAGAAGCAAAAAGGTGGCACACCAAGGAGACCGCCTCTGAGCAAGGCGGGCAGATTCAGACTCCTGCCGGGAGGGCACCCCCTCTGCACGACCACCCCCACCACCCGGGGCTGCCTGTCCCCCTCCAGGGCCGGCTGGAGAAGGGCTGGGAAGGAAGATGTGCCCTGTCACCGGCACCCACCCGCCGTGCCCTGCCACCTCGCGCCCCCAGAACACCGAGTGCCGCACAGACGCACCGCGCCGGCTCGCGGGTAGGTCAGCTAACTTACTGCACGGCCCTCACTGTCTCGACTTTTGACACTTCTGTAACAGAGTAAGTTAAAAAGCCAGACTTGGTACATATCTGGGGAAAACCAAATAGCACTCAGCGCCGTCACTTAATGCTGAGGTCATTTTCCTCGCATTCGCTGTCTCACTTGGTAGCTTGGGGAAGCGAAAGAAACGGACACTCGAGCCACTGGTGGTGAGCACGGCACAGAGACGCACGCCAGACAACACGCGGGCGCTCATGCCGCACGGCGGGGACTGCTGCGGGGAGCAGGCACAGAGGGCATGCTGGTGACTGTTACGTGATCAGTGATGATTACTCCAGCTTCAGTGATGCATGAGGGTGGACCGATGCTGGTGGGAGAGACGAAAGGACCCGGAGGAAAGCAAATACTTACCCAGCGTCCCATCCGCTGTCGACTTGAGGGCATTCAACTCCTCTTTCGTGATCTTGGTGGGAGCTTGGTGTCCAACGTTATTTAGCATGTCTGAAGTCTCTCCATTGGTAGCTATTTCTGAATTTACGATTATTCCATGTTTCTGGGAACAAAAATAGGCTCACCGTAATCCTCAGTGACATCAGGCTAAACTCTTGTTTTATTACTAATAATAAAAAAGGAAACTATTTTTCCTGAAGCAAAGGACGACTCTACAGAGACAGAGAAGTGCTAAGGGCACCACACTCACACACACCCTATCAATACACACAAATCCGCAACGCCTTCCTCCAAAGGCAACTTCCTTCTTAGATGTTCTAATTCATGCCGTAATTTGCTGGTGACAAGATACCTCCAACAGCCATCCTATTTACTTATTTATTTATTTTTGAGACAGAGTCTCACTCTGTTGCCCCAGGTAGAGTGCCGTGGTGTCATCATAGCTCACAGCAACCTCAAACTCCTGGGCTCAAGCCATCCTCCTGCCTCAGCCTCCCGAGTAGCTGGGACTACAGGCATGCGCCACCATGCCTGGCTAATTTTTCTATGTTTTGTAGAGATGGGGCCTCATTCTTGCTCAGGCTGGTCTCAAATTCCTGAGCTCAAGCGATCCTCCCGCCTTGGCCTCCCAGAGTGCTGGGATTACAGGCGTGAGCCACCGAGCCAGGCCAGGCATCCTTTTTAACCAGAGGCGATGGCCTTGGGGCTGCCACAAAGTGGAACATCGACAAGTCACTGTAGAGCGACCTTTACTTTTAAAACCCTGGTTTGCATTTTTTAAAACGAGAAGCGAGATAAAAAGAAATATGTATGTGTTCTGAAAGGAATGAAGATACTAAGAGGTGGCTGGAGTGTTTGGTATATTCAAAAGAAACTAAGTCACGCTCATTACAGAGCGAAGCACCTTTATAAACAGCTGCACTTCACGATTCTGGGGGTCCGTCACCCACCGCCCCCTGCTCTTTCCTGTGTGCATGAGGAATCCTCACCCCGGTACCCGTGGCCTTTTCTGAAGCAGCATCATGAATCTCAGCTCTGGACCTGTCCCCTGCTGGTTTACCGCTCTGGCTTTGACGCCGGAAGACAAGCGGCCGACACTGATAGGCTCCCACTGGCTACTCAGGGACTATTCGGCCACCTTCTCTCAACACCTCCTACAACACTTTGACAGCCCACCCAGAGCGCTGCCCACCGGGTTTTAACTCTGCACCAAGCCAGCAGCTGAGGACCCCCTGACAGGAGCCCACACAGGACATGGGAGTTCCCTCCTCCTGTGACTCAGTGGGTCTCCAGGTCTGATTAGCACGGGCCTCGCCCACACCACTTACCAGACACACTGTTCAGCTAGAGAAGTCCTTACCTTTGAGGCTTCTATAAAGAAGCAAATAAATTATCTAACTCTGAGTAATAGCCTGGAGAATTTATCAAGGCGTATGAGAAAAAGTGTAGATAATATATCAAAAAATTCTTGGAAATCAGAGTTACGTTCAAGATCAGCTATGCTTGTAAACATCTGAAGGCCACAGGCATAACCCACTGAGTTTACATTGATTTCTCATCAGTGTCAATTAGCCTAAGATTTGAATTTATTAACAGAACTAAAAAAATCAATGACATAAAATTAGTTAACACCAGTACACACAGGTATTCACAGAATCCCAGAAGTTGCTGTTGTCACCGTGATTTTTTTTTTTAAATCGTACTTTGGCTTCATACCTTTAATTCCTCTTTCAGCACGACTACTTCTTCTCTAAGATCATCTCGTTCACTCCTTATGGAATCAAAGAACTCTTTCTGCCTCTCTAACGCCTGAGCGTGCAGCGGAGCAAAGAGAAAGAAGACGGGCGCGGATGAGAAGGGGCCGTGGGAAGCAGGAACGAGGAGCAGGCTCCTCCTGCCTAAGACACTAGCAGACTTAAGGCGTCAGAGGGACTCTGCTCGAAGGTGCAAACACAAGGCAAGTATTAAGCTTTTCATTTAGTTTATGCGATCCGAGAAACGTTCCAGCTCATGCTCGCCGAAGACATCGGCATCGTGCAGCACACAGACACAGCACCAGGCGCCGGGGGCCGCTGCCCATTTGCATCACTCTCTAGCTGTCTGCGGGTCACAGCCCTGCAGCGGAGAGTCAACAGGAGTGATGGATCCATTTAAATGAGGGCCCGGTAAGGAACGAGAAGGAATGCTGGAGAACCCCCACGTGACAACTGATCCAGCAATCTGATTATTTTCATACATTGACTCCTGGCATCTGTTGTCACTGACAGGCACAAAGTGGTCGTGAAGCAAACACACACACACGTGCACACACGTGCACACCGTGCTAACCAAGCGGGAACACGGGGCCCCCACATGCGGGAGTCGGTGTGCAAGATGTGCTCCAGCGTCTCTGGGTCTTTATCAGAGCCACGTGTGTGAGTCGCTATTTTGGGGAAACTTTGTGGGGTTCCATTCTTCCTATTCTTCAACTCTAAATGTAGGTGGGCTGCCTCTTCTTGTGGAAGGGGAGGGACCCAGGGGGCCTTCCCCGAGGAGGTGTCAAGGCGGGAATACTCGGGGCACAGCCCTTGCAAGCTTGCAGCTTCCTCAAACCCCTTCAAGGAAAAAAATCCAGGCCCCACCAGCCTGGGACCTGCAATGAGCCTGACCCTCCACGCGTGAGACCTGCCTCAGGGCGCCCGCCTCGCTCCCTGCGTTCAAGGCGTCGCTGGCCGCTAGCAGCGCAGGCCCGGAGCGCCACGCTCACGCCCGAAGTCGGCATCGAATGCTGAGTTCACATCAATTTGGATAAGTTAGCGTATTCATTACTTAATTATGTCAGCGTATTCATTACTTATTTGTAATTACTTAATTACAAATCAGATTAATGACAATTAAATTAATAAACTTTTGTGATACATGGCGGTGGCATGCATACTCAGACAAGCGCTTTTGCAAACCAAAATTCTGGAAGAGCTCTATTTGCTAAGCAGCCTGCCTGTTTGGATAGATTTTCAAAGACTTGAGACTCCTACCCCTATCTTTTTGTCTTTCCACTCTATCGTTTCCTGAAGGTCAGAAATCTCCCTGATATAACCCGCCTGCTTCTGCTGTAGCTGTCGGATTTCCTGAGGAAAGGAACAGACAGAAAGAGAGAAGACAAAGGGTTAAGCAGGAAGCGCAGCCCCAGCGCCGGAGAACCTGGGAGCTGTGACAGTCACCTCGTTGACCCCGAGCTCACTGCCAGCATCTAGGGTTGTTTCCTCGTCCTACTCCCGGCTTTAACAGGTGCAGGCAGAAAACCTGCTTGGGTAAAGTTCTCACTTTCAAGGCAGCAGTTAAAGTACGGATTGAGTTAAAACATTAAAAACCAACCCTGTATTCGTTTCCTATTGCCACCCTAACAAATTACTGCTAATTCGGGGGCTTTAAACAACACAAGCGTAGCCTCTCGCGATTCTGGAGGTCAGAGGCCAACATGAGTCTTATAGGCTAAAATCACGCCCTTCTGGAGGCTCCTGCGAGGATCTGTGTCCCTGCTTTCCCCGCTCCTAGAACTGGCCGCATCTGGGCTCCTGGTCCCTTCCTCACTCACTCCCACATCTGCCTCCTCTGCCACGTCCCTGCTTCTGCCCGTGACCTGCCTTCCTCTCATAAGGGCCCTTGTGGCCACCTCAGGCCCACCCAAATCATCTAGGATAACCTCCCCCTCTCCAGGTCTTTAATCACATTTGCAAAGTCCCTTTCACCACGTGAGGTGACATATTTACAATTTCCAGGGATTAAGATGTGGACATCTTTGCAGGGTAGTGGTGGTGTACTGTCTATCGCACCTCCCAAGACAAACACATGACCACCAAAGAACACAGATCTTCACCAGTGACGGGATCTGTGTTCCTTACACCAGGTGTGGAGGGTTAGCTTCAACTCTTAATTGTAAGAGAACTGATAACTTTACACACCGCTGTAGACTGGACTGGGTCCCCACCCATCCACCCAACTCCTACGGTGAAGCCCTGATGCCCAGAGTGGCTGTACTTGGAGACAGGGTCTTTAGGAGACAGTTAAGGTCAAATGAGGTCACAAGGGTGGGGCTCTGACCTCATGGGACTGGTGTCCTCACACAGACACCGAGAGCTTGCTTTCTCGGCCATGCAGGGACACAGCGAGAAGGGGACTGTCTGCCGGCCAAGAGCGAGGCCTCACCAGAACTCAGCCCTGCTCTGGGACTCCAGGCTCCGGAACTGGGAGAAAATACATTTCCATCGTTCAAGCCTGGCAGGCTGTGGTCTTTCGTCACAGCAGCCTATGCCAGGACAGTCACGAGCCAACAAACTGCTCCAAAGTCACAAAGGAAAAAGGAAACAGCGACCGACCTCGAGCATTTCCTCTCTCTGCTTCAGGGCCTCTTTCGCCTCGGCAAACTGGAACCGCAGCGTGCTGTGGGCGTGCTTCTCCCTCTCGAGCTCCTGCGGAGGAGGAAGGCGGCACTGAGGCAGCGGAGTCACATCTTCCCGCCCTGCTAGTTCGTTTTCTTACGACTTACGTCTCCCCTGGAACAAATTACCTGCTGCTACGTCGTCACAATCCGCAAGGGTTTTTTTAAAAACACAAACCCATCTCCCCAGACTTTGTGGAAGATACCAGATGATTTACCATAAAATTAACCTGAAGAGCTGATGGGACGCCAAGTATTTAATTCTTAAATGGAGTAACTATGCCTTCTCCCAATCAGCAGAAGATAAATAAATATAATTTTCATAAAATCCTTGATACTCATAACTGACTGTTCCTCTATGGTGTCAAGAAAGAACAAAATAAATAAAAATCAGGAAATACACATTAACCAGAAAATCTTGACGCCTGTGACTGTGCCTTATCCAAGCATGTTGGCTCTTTCACCGGCGTGTTTTTTAAAAGGTTATCGTTTTATCTTACACCGTAAAACACTAATGTTCTCCTGGTAAAACTGTTTCTAGTTTACACGTTGAAATTATGCATATCAATATTTGAAGTCACTCAGCAAAGAGCATGCTATTCTTACTCTCAGATGTGTGGGCTTACTGGATAAGTGGAGAATGATTGTTTAAAAACATATAAGTTATATGATATAAATTATATGTTATATACACACATACACACACACACATGCAACCCACCACCCTCTATCGTAGTAAAGCTCACTTTGTTTTTCTCTTCATACTGTCGCCTAGATTCAGCCAGCTGTTCCTCAAGTTCCAACAACATATCTTTTAGGGTATCAACCTGGTACATGAAGTTTGTCTTTTCATTGTCTAGCTGAGCGTTGGACACCATGGCCTTCTTATATTTCTCCTCGACTTCTGCTAGGGAGTCCTGAGGAAAGCAGGTCATATTTTTGAAATTGTAGAAAGAAAACCAAAACAGAGATTAGTTCAGTGTTCTCTTAAAAAAAAAACCCAAATTCATCCCAAATTCATTCATAGGAATAAGAAACACATGGCAATTTTAAATGCACAGAAATCTCCCCTTTTTAATTCAATCGAATTCCCATCACTCAGAAAATTAGTTACTAACTGTGTCCAGGGGTGAAAGCAATTTACACCCTCATTAGAACACAGTAGACACACGGTGTGGAAAGAGTTGTGGTCACAAAGGACCTTCCCACTGCAGTGTCTCAGGGCTGTTCAACAGGTTTCCGAAGTCATCACCCAACACACGTGACCAACATCTGGAAAAGACCCCGTGTGTGACAGCTCCTATAACTAAGTCTCTGCCACAGGCCACAGGCGACTGCCAATAGTCCCTGTTCTGGCTTATGAACCAGGAAAGGATTAACAGTGACTTCAGATTTTTGACTTATAGGAAAACTAAACACAGTGCACAGGTCTCACTGGGCAAGTCCTGGAAAGACAAAGGTCATTCCTTTCAAAGGGCGGCCCAAAGACAGACTGCAGAATAAACACAGCGATGTGCTCACACGGCTCACACCCCTGCACGTGGGTCCCAATCCACGAACGGGGGCAGGTGATTCCAGGAGAGCAGAGAGAGAGAGATCGGACCCACTGGGGCACCAAGTGCCCAGCACTAAAGAAAGAGGTGGCGGCTGCCTGGTCAGGTGCAGCAGGCACCGAGCGGCGGCTTCCCGGAGACCAGGTCTGCTGGTCTTCCTGATCTCGCCCTGCGCTGCCACACCAAGGCAATGATCTCAGGTGGGCCAGTGTTCCAGGCTGGTTCAGTAACTCCCTTTTCATATGAATTAAAAGCCAGAGTCTTAATTTTTCTCCCTTTAAAGAGAGATGATACATATGACATCGATGACTTAGTCACCTCCTGTTTGGTGTGATTCGATACCGAACTCAGACTATTTCTCAGGTCCTTCACGGGGAGCTGAGGCGGAAGAAACAGATTTGCCGTAAGCTGCCCGATGAAGACAGTCACTGGCCACTCACCTCGCCCCCCAGGAACGCAGCACCCAAACGTGCCGGCTGGCGGGATGAGGTACTAACAGCCCCACACTCTAAAAGTAGTGTGTACATACTCAAACACATCCCAGAGGACACACATTCAGACTTAGCAATCAATTAGTAAAATGTTACAGTATTGCAAATGATTTGGAATTGCAGAAGCATGGCACGTTAGCACTGTCTTATTGGTAGACGTCAGATATTTCGAGAAGGAAATCAAACGAAGCCTGTTCATATGCAACCGCTACAAAAAGTGAAGAAAACCAACAACCCTCTTCAAGTGTCTGGTACACGCCTACGGGAAATTAGAAACTGGTTTTAGGCCTGAGGGAGGAATGGGGAGTAGAAGACATGCGTCGGGGAGTGTGTTAGTTTAACCCCTTGGACTGGATTGCTACAATTTCTTTTTCTTTTCTTTTCTTTTTTTTTTGAGACGGGGTCACACTCTGTTGCCCAGGCTAGAGTGCAGTGGCATCATCACAGCTCACAGCGACCTCAAACTCCTGGGCTCAAGGGATCCTCCTGCCTCAGCCTCCTGAGTAGCTGAGACTATAGGTACATGCCACCATGTCTGGCTAATTTTTAAGTAGTTTTTTTGTAGAAACGGGGAGCCCAGGCCCCCATAGTGTAGGACTACAGGCGTGAGTCACTGCACCCAGCTGGGAGTTACTATTTTCAAGTCTTGGTTCAAAAAACTGCATTTGGGAACATGGTGAGTGCACACGCATGCTGGCATTCCTGCCGTTTTGAGTTCCACATCTGGAGTCTCTTTAGAGTGAGCATGCACTTTGAACAACTTCTTCAGGATTTTTTACAGTTAAGTTGGGTTAATACTGTGAGACCACACATCCGTGAACTGGTACCTTCATCTCTTTCAGTCCCTGCATGTATCTGCCTTCTACATCCTGAATCTGGTCCTTCAACTCACTGAGCTCCTGGGGAAAGTGGCAAAGAGAGGGCAAATGATGTTAAGGAAAAAGGGGTGATTCCCAAAATCTTTTATACTTCTGGGTAGTATCTATTATTTGGGTAGTTTGAGCGCCGATTTTCTTTTTGCTTTTATTAAATGTTAAAGGAAAATAAATTTCAACACTACAAAGATTAAAGTTTAGGTGTATTTTTAGGTGCATGATTTTATATAGTTCCAAAAAACAAGCAAAAGAGCTTCTGAAAACAGTACAGCTTATTCCACTCATATTTAATGATTCCTTCAAGCACGCTGAGTTCCTACTCTGTGCAAGACACAGTAAGATGCTCGAGGTAAAAATCACCAAAACTTTGTCCCTGTATTCACAGAGCTCCAAGTCTCTCCTTTGCCAAATGTCTGGTGCCCGGGACAGCGCCCGGCCTGAGCTGGCCTCTCTGTGAGTTCCTGCTGAACAGACGAAGGGCGCTACGCCCTCAGAGCAGAGACAGATCAGGACTGCAACCAACTCTACTTCCGTGTAGGAAAAGAATGAACAAAGAGCTGCAGGAGGCCAAGGGGCAGCACAGGGAAACCGGTTTTCTGGTTTCATTTACTTATAAAACACAGGAGCTGGAAAGCATCTTCAAGGCAACCCAGTCCAGGCTCTGGTGGATGCTTAAATCCCCTCTCTGCCCCTTGGGCAAACGGCCACCCAGTGCTCAGACATCACCAGGGGGAGCCAGTTCCCCTTTTAGCTACTTTTAGTATTAGAGAGCTCTGTCACAAATACAGGCAGCTCTCACCCCCTTGAGCTGCCTGTCCTGGTTCTGCCCTCCGAGGACAGAAGTTCTAGTGAACTAACCTTCCCTTCGAGTTTCCTCTTTTTCAGATGCAACGTCCCTAGTTACTCTAACAAACAGCATCGTGTGTCTCTTTCACACACAGAGAGACGGTCACCAAATGCCTGGCACTGTCCTGGCTGCCAACGATGGAACAGAAAATGATTACATTCCAGTGGGAGAAAAAAACTCATTAAAATAGAACAGCGAGGTCTACTAAGGGCAAGTGGCAGACAGAAAGGCAAGGGCACGTTCTAGGCAGAGGGGGAAGATGCTCAGAGGCCAAGGCTGGGTGACAGCACTCGGTGTGGTTGGGGAGCAGGAGGTAATCCGCCCACCACACGTGCCAGGCACACGGATGACCGGGCACACCACATGCTGCAGTGAGCGCTCTCGCTATGTGTGCCCTGCTGGGCACGGGAGGTCAGGGTCGCTTCCTGCAGGAGACAGTATCTGAGCTGGGTCTTGGTGTTACGAGAATACCGCGTTTTAGGGGAGGGAGGAGAAAAGAAATGTGACTGAGAAGAAAGTTCCGGAACTTTGTGAATTATATCTTTTTTTTTAATTAGAAGAATGATTTTCACAAAAGTTTCTGTTAAGTAAGTAGAGCGTCTTACCTTGATTTCCCTAATGGAGGCCTCAGTGTCGATGGAGATGGAGGTGTCCCCACTGCCCCTCCGAGAGGAGGTCCCTCCCAGAGAGGCCAGCGTGGCTGCAGACAGGCCTGGCATGCTGCGAGAGCCCTGCAAAGTTGCACGGGTCAGTCGTGATTTTAGACAAAACCAAAACTACGTGCAAGTCTAAGATCACAGCACCTTTACTTCAATCCCCTTTCCAAACTGGGACTCTCCAGTGGGTGTGTGGTGGGCCGCAGGAGAGGTTCCCTTTGTGGAATCTCACGGGTGCTTTGGGGTTTGTCTGGATGAACCTTACGACGGCCGGGTCCACCGTGACTGCCTTTGCCATCCTGCAGGAGTTAGCATGCACGGATGGGACTCCCGGGGAAGCCCCAACGGGATGTGACACCAGTTTGGGTGGGCCACGGCCTCGTCCTGTTCACTCCCTGCAGGACAGCTCTATTAAGGACCAAGTTCTTGTCAGTTTCATCCATAAATCTTGGGACCCTCTAGGTTTTTGAACGATTTCTTACCTTCTCAGCAAAATCTCTGTCTGGTCTCTCTTCCACCTGTTCAGGAAAATCGACAAATATTAAATACTTATAAGCATTAAATGGATACCGTGAATTTAGAGGGTAAGATTAAAAAAATAAAACATTAGCTTCCTTTGCAATTTAAAAAGTGAAAAGTGAGACTCCAAAAATTTGGCTTTTCACATCTTTCCTGTTTGGGACATCTCTCTGAGGACTCCCTTCTCCTTTCCTTGGTGGTGTGGGGGGAGGGGGGCGCCCAGAGCAGCCTACGGAGCTGCAAGAGGGTTCTCGGGAATGTCGAACCCCAAGGGAGAGCCCTGGACTGCAAGCGTATCTCGGGGACGAGAGGCCGGGGCTGGCGTTGGTGTTATTTCTTTCTTTGCTCAGCGTGCAACAAAAGACAGGTTTCTTTTTTTCTCCTTACTTTTTTTGGGCACATTGAAAATTCCTTATCACAAGGAATAAGGAATAAGGAAAATTCCTTATTCCTTCCCGCTGGGAAGGTTACAGGGCTTGAGTTTGTCTCCAGACTCTCCGGGACGAAGCTGTCACCTAATCATGCTTTCCCCATCACGCCTCCAACCCCACTTCCTGCAGCTCAGAACTTCTTCTGATGCCGGAGACTCAACGGAAGATGTGTGTGGCAACTACAGACCACGCCTTTGATTCAGCAGATCTGAGAGGCGACAGGGGACTTTGCAGTTACCCAGGGGAGCTCACGCAGCAGATACTTCAGACTGTAGTCTGACAAATCCCGGTCAAGCTCTGGCCGACGTCAGGGCTCAGGAACTTAAACTGCTCATGAGGACATCGGTGCAGGGAGGCCAGCAGCAGCTCAGCACAGGGGTGCAGGTGCCAGGCACAGGGTCCAGGGGCCGGAGAGACAGTGATCTCCACACCACCGCTTCCTGTCTGGTGGCCCCTGAGTCTGTGCTGGGCCTGATGTCCCTGCCCTGACTGCCCTGTGCCCACCAGGAAAGCTCACTGCTGCCACCTCCCCTCCTCCAAACTCCTTGCACCTTCGACCTTCCCTCCAAGGACACCTGAAGCAACCACTAAAACAACATAGCAAAAAGTGACAGCTAACCAACCAATCAAGGGGAGCAAATGGAATCATCTGAAACACCCGAGTCACCCAAAAGAAGGCAAATTCCAAAACCAGCTCAGGACGGCCAAGCACAAGGGTCTCCTGCCCAACAGATCTGAGTTTAGCCCTGGAGGTCTGGCTCCCGAAGCTGCCTTCAGTATGAACTTCCCACTCTGATCTACCCAGTTTCTTAGTGCCCTAAGAGCAGGAGAGGGAAGAAGTGAAGAGGCCCGCAGACCCGCAGGATGGACCCAGGGGCGGGCCAGCCTCACTGCCCACTTTGTTATTAATAAATAAGCCCCCCCGGTGGGCAGGGTTGGAGGGCTTGAATTCCCAGTGGTCCCTCTGCCTAGACGATCTACTCTCCACTTGGCCACAGCCACTGTCCTCCAAGGGACAGTCCAAGGCCACGTGTCTCACGGGAGCTTTTCCCAACCTCAGCCCACTCGCGACTCGCCTCCCTGACATCCCTTCTCACTCCTAACGGGCACAGTTACGCCAGCAGAGACGGTCACTCTCCAGGTGTGCCCACGCCACCTGCATCTGTTGATGTGAGTTGATATGTGTAAAAGCACACACCTAGAATTATTTCTCCAGCTGTGCCTGCCACATCGCCCTAACTATGCATCTTGGGGCTCTGGGGCAGGCTCCGACGGAAACGGTTCTGTGTCATCTAGCAGAGCCGCAGAGAGCCCCGCACCAACGTGCTTGGCCGTGAGGATGACTTTAGCACTTCAGGTGTGGTTCTTCTCTTCACTTGGGGGCAAAGATATTCCTGGAATATTTTTCAAATTAAAATTTCAAATAACTAAGGAAAAGGAAACTAACTACCTAGCACCTAGTCTGCTGGGGAACCAATTCATTAAGTGTCCTGAGCCCGAGGCCTTCACTCCTTAGAGTAAGTCAGTTTGCAGAACAAACATTAATTACATATTAGAGTAAATTCCATTTTGTTTGTTGTCCGAATTAAAAGGGACCCATATTTCCTCCTTTCCTGCAGCCCAAGGTCTGTAGAGCCCCTCCGGGTTCCTGCCCCGCCCAGGAGGCCGTCGCACCCCCATGAGCTCCCGCTAGAGGGCAGCGTGTGCCGGCTCTGCCTGGGCCGGGCACTTCATAAAGCGCTCCTTTCACAACGCTCCGACGCAGGGATGGGCCAGTAAGCCGGATGGTGGGTTTAATTTTGACACATAATCCAGTATTTTATCTCTGAGAATAATGCACAAAGTAACTGAGTAAATGAAAGGATTTTAAATGCTGTCGTGACTCTTTCATGACAAGGTGTGGGGGCCACGTGGAGGTGTCGCCACCAAAGGTGGACGTGGATGCCTTGGCCACGGGCGGCTCCCAGGTGCTCCGCCCACACCAGCCCGGCCCGGCCAGGCCTCCGCAGCGGGAAGGGCCACAGCACGCGCCGTGCAGCCCACTCACTTTATCACTCTCGGCCTCTGAGCAAAACTAAATGTTTTAGGCCCACGGGAAAACTTCACACCAACAGGTGTATAAAACAGTGCCCATCGATATCTCATGATCACAACTGAGTGTACAAAGACATCTTTAAAAACCTACCGGAAATAGGCACTTCTAAAAAACGTCTGTAGAAGTTTCGTTTATGGCAACTTCTCCTTTCAAAAACAAACGCTTACAGGAGCACATCAAGTATTTCATGAATTCCAACCTCTAACATCGTGTCTAAATGAGTTCACTACCTTGGCTCACGTAAACAGGATGCCTCGGAAGGCTTAAAACGCTAGGTTTTCCACGTCACCAGGTGTTCGTCCCCTGTCCTCGAGACGGAACACGATACGTGGGCACCTGTCCACGTGCACAGAGACGCCCTACCCGAGGGGACGGGCCCGGAAGGAACGTTTCCTTGTGACGTCCCCCACGCCCAGCCAGGCAACTCCAGACCCTGACGGGACACGGTCACCGAAGCAACGTCCCTGCAAGGTCCCTCTTGAGACACAAACTGACAATAGCAAACATTGCTCAGAAAACACCCATTTTTAGGGTAATTTTCTTTCAAATTTAACTGACAGCAGAGTCTGTCACTGGGTGGAAACGTCTGGCTGTAAGTCCAGTTACACTTACAGGGTCCTGCATGCCTTATGCTTGCACGCCTGTGCTCGCCGTTCAAGGCCCATTTCACCTCCTCCTCCCTGCCCTGCCTCTGCGTGCAACGTGACACCTGAGTCACAGCAGTCTTCTGCTTTTCTCCCTCACTCATGTTTTCTCTGGATGCGCAAGGTAACACAGGGACCTCGGCTCCACCTGGGACATTCCCGATGGACGTTTCAGAAATGGGCGCTGGGTTCCCGGTGGGACCGTGGGGCCCGGCAGTGTCGGCTTCACCGGGCAGATGGTCCTCAAGCCTCCCGATTCCACCTCTCTCCGAGCACCTTCGTCCCTCCCTCGCGGCCGCGCTGCTGAGGTTCACACTGCACGTGTGACCGTCGGGGGAGCACCCAGGAGCACACGGACAGCTCTGTGTTTGCTCAAACTACAGCCCTGTGCCTGGAACATTCTGGATGCTCACGGGCTGAATGAGTGAACCACAGCTTCCACAAGGAGGAGAGCCCGGACGTGTTGGAGAGGAAGAGAGGGCTCCTCTTCAGGACGGGGAGAAACGAGAGTGAGGCACAGCCGCGGCTCATGTCCCTGTGAGCTGCGCCCAGGGAGGATGGCGGTGGGGCAAGCTCTAGGTCCTGGTGCTCCTAGGTGGTCTTGGACACCGCAGCACTTTTTCTCACAGAGGACAAGTGACCGTTTCCTCCATTCTGGTCACTTCTGCTCTTTCACAGCACTGCCCGCCCCCACCCTCTGGGGCACCAGCCTTCCTTTCTCTCCAGCAGATGTGAGCCTCCCAAACCCAGGGCAGCACTCCCCGCAGAGCCCCACAGGGCCACCCCGCTGTGACCTCCTCTTTCCCTGCTCTGTCCTCACTCGTACTGGCCCTGGGTGCACAGCCCTGACGGAGTGCCAGGCCGGGTAGCATTTCCCACGAGCCACCACGCGGCAACAACTGTATCCTCCCCTGGAGAACCCAGCTAAGGAGAAACAAATTAACCATGCCTCATATTTTTCAGTTGTATGTGTTTTTAAGGATGTCAAGACCCTTCTCTCCAGAATCTCAAGAAGTTTACGTGTCTGGCCAGATGTCCCCAGCCAGGAATGAGCGCTATGACATCTGAGCCTGGGTCCTGTAACTCCCTGTCCCCTGAGGAAGGCCAGACCGAGGGGTCACTCACCTTTTCCGTGACACTGCCCAGAACCGACTGCTCCTCCGTCCCGGGCGGGAGGAGTATAAAGAGCACCCAGCCAGATTGTCAAAGCGAGAGTTACATGCTAACGAGCAGCTGAGTGTCTCGCTGTTACTGCTTGATCGGTTCTGGGGAGACTTTTAATGAGGAGCAGCAGGTGCCGGAGTTTATGCGGCGTTTGCCACACACCTGCCTCGTTCAGCCACCGGCTTCTCTCCCTTCTCACTGGTCTCCAGGGCACCTGTCAGCCCAGTGGGCACAGTCATGTGTGAAATGAGACTGGGGTCTGCAGGTCACAGAGGGGACAGCCTTCACTTCCACAGAGAAGCAGGCTCCCTCCGGCGTGCTAACGCCCACCCCCCTTGGACTAGCTCTGGTGTCCTCACTCTCCGTGGCGGGATGGTGGAGAGAAACGTTTCTCCTGGGTGGGAAAAGCGCCACTGCGGGCCCAGCGACGGGCGATGGAGCCTGGGCCTTGGCCCCGAGTCATGGAAACGGGGTGGGTGGGGACGGAGGCAGCTCCCCTCACTGGCGTGGCCCCAGAGCTGCCAGAAACTCCCCTGCTTTCTTCCCCAGAGCGGCTGATATCTGCATTTGGTAGGAAATCTCACAGTTTTAAAAGACTGCATATCTGACTTAACACACAAACAAATCACCAGCACGATAAGGAAAACTGGCCACACGAGGCACCTCTGTGCAAGGGGGACGTCTCAGCCCTGCAGCTGCTTGTTCGATGACCAGGAACAGCAGGTGAATGTTTAGGTACCAACACGCTGAAGTACGGTGTTGGGTGACCGAGTTCAGAGCCACATTTGATCTTCTCTGTGGCCGGGGTTAAGAGATCGCCTTGCCCATCCTCCTTCTCTCCCCCTAGGGGTTACCAGGGAGGGTGCCGCTGGCCCGGAGTGCAGAACCCTCCCCTGCAGCCTGAGCCCTGTTCCCCAGCCAGCGTCCCCTCCCTGGTTCCCACAGTCTCCCAGGCCAAAGATGCCCTGCAAAACCCTCCTTGAAGGAGTTCGAGAGTGGCAGGGTGCAGGCCTGTGAACGTGCATATTCTGAACGACCTGGGAACCCAGGGGCGAATGCGGCAGAACTAGGACCGTCCCAGCGTTTACAGGGCCAAGTTTTTCTTTAAACACTGCCTGGGTCTGGCAACAGGTAACATTTCAAACAAAATGTTCGAAGTCAAACCTTCACATTTTTAAATAATAAAAATCCACACCTTCATGCACGTGGCTACATTTCCCTCCCATTGCAGTTTCCCTCCTCCAAGGACTGTTAACAACTTCTGGTCCTTGAAAAATTTAGCAGTGTAACCCTAATAATACCATCAAATAGTAATATTCTAAATTTGGAGGCACTGGAAGAGGAGGAGAAAGGGGAGGAGAAGGAAGGGAGGAAGGCCCTGGGGCGAGGCCGGGAGGCGGACTTACCACGGGGCTGGCCCTCGCCGAGCTGGCCCTGGAGGAGGCGCGGGAGCTGGAGTTGAGGTGGCCGCTGCACTCGGAGGGCTGCCACACGGCCGCCGCCAGCACGCGCAGCCGGAAACAAAGGAACAGGGTCAGCAAAGAAGCAACGAGAACAGAGGCCGGTTAGCTGTGGAGGTTAGCCACACGCACGCGGGAGGAAAACAGAGGTTAGGCAGAGAGCAAACCTATACTCAAGTGCCACCAAGAAAAATAAATCAACCACATTATCAAAGGAACACAGAATTCTCGGAGTTAGTAAGAAGAAAATAACACCCAGCATCTGCTCAACTTGGACGCGCGGTCACCCTGGTTTATACACAGAGAGCCCCCTGCGGGCGTGGAGGTGGCTGTTCTGAGCACCCAAGCCGCCTTGCGGAGCCGAAGCTGAACATCAGGCCACAGTGCCTGGTGCCTGAGCCCTGGGGAGTTCTGCTTCTCTGCCTTTGCAAGCAGAAACAAAGTAAGATTTAGGGTTAATACAAATTGTGTACGGCTTTCTTAAAGTGCCAGATGCCCGTCTGCGTGCACCCGCCTAGCCATCTCTCTGAGCTTTCTCACTCCTGGTGGATGAAAACACCAGCAGCTAAATTCCCTGGCAGCTCTGCCCGCCTAACTTTGACTTGTACTCACATCTTCATCTTCTTAAAGAAAATTCTTATTTTCCTCTGAGCAAAGAATGGTGGTGGGGGCAGGATTTGGACGCTTACGGATCACAATTACGGACCACAAGCACATCCTGATTCTCCTGAGGAGCATCTGCGAGAGGGACCCACGCAGCACCCTGCACTGCTGATGGGAGGGCTCCACCCCAGCCCCTGGACGCCCCACCCTGTGCCAGGCGCTGACCACTCCCCTGTGGACCTCAGGGCCTCCGCTGACTGGCAGGCATCATCCTTATGCAAGTTATAAGGAGCCCTGGATCTTCAGGGGCACTCAGGGGCTCATCTCCAATACCAGCTCTTAGTTTGTCTGTCCCCCAGCCAGGGTGGATCTCCTGTGACCAGATAAGGGCCGGCACACTCAGGAAATGCTTGTTGATTGAATAAGCAATTTCAACTTTAGACTATAAATAACCATCAGATGTTAACTAAAAGCACTAAGTGTTTTACAGGGCTGTGGTCACGGTGGGCAGGTTCTCCAGACCCATCCTAGCTACACCCATTCCCATACTCAGTAAATATTTACCATACACTCAACTCCGGTGCAAGGCTTTGTTGGAGATGCACAGGTAACACTGGCACTGTGCACTGGATGTGCACAGGCATGTGTGCACTCCATATGTGAGACGTCACTGCCACGCATGGCACATGCAGGAGAGTTACCAGTCTGACTAGCCTCACCTTTTAGCTTTGTTATTCAAAATAGAGGAAAACATGTCAGCACTTTAAGGCAGAAGACTTTCCCCTGAGGGTTTACTGATATGGAGAGAGAAAAACCTCATCCGTAGACAAACCCTACTACATTCTGTGTCACTCACGCCCTGGACGATGGTGCAAGGATATGGCCGATTGTTGATAAGAGAGCTTACTGCCAACCCAAGTTTCCCTAATCAGAACAGCTCTCAGACCAGCCGACCTGCCTTGACCATGCAGGAAAGAATAAGGTAAGAGTCTCCATCACTGAGGGCCACGTGCTGCTGCCTTCTGTGTGTGAGCCGTGTGGCTAAGGCAGGGCTGATGTAAGTCAGAAAGCTCTGAGTTCGAACCACAGCTCCACCACCTGTTGGCCACATGATCACAGATAAGTCACCTCATCTGTCATCTGTGACATGGAAGTAAGGACACAGGCCACATAAAGGTGCTGGGGTTAAGAAAGAGAATGCACGTTGGGTTTTTTCTCTACTTTCACTTTTTGCTAGAAACATCTTCCCTGGCTCCTGGATCAGATGACATTGCCAGTGACAACTGTGTTCCAGTGTGTCAAATGACCAAGAAGGTCACTTCCCACAGCCATTAGTTCTTCCTCAGGGGTTGCCAAGGGGCAATTCCTGGTCTTCCAGGGGCAGGGCAAGTCCCCCAAAGTGGGATCAGGCCTATCCATGCAGGCTTGGGGTCAGCTTGAACCCTGAGGTCGCAGCTACTGGGGCTGGAGGTGCCTCAGGCCCAGGGGCCAGGTCCTCGCTGGCCTGTGTTCTGGGCTGATGGACAAGATGCCTGAGCCGCAGCCTCCCCATGAGCTGGAGCAAGAACGGGGGAGGCTTTGTCCCAAGGCACACCCCGAAATGTAAGAAACTGAGTATGCACTTGGAGGGGAACCATGAGGGTTCAGGGAAAAGATGGACGAGGTCAGGAGCTCAGGAGCCTCTGTGTCCCTTCCCTCTTACTCACGATGCTAAGTTTTTGCCGACAGCAGAGCTTACCAGCCCTATTTTAGGCCTCTGTGCTGCCGGGATGAGATGATCTTTCATTTCCTTAATTCTGCTAAAGCCACTGCACCCAGGCAATTCCCAAGGGAGGCTGGAGGCACAGAAATCACTGCTCACAAAAGAGCAATGAGGGCCAAGGATCTAAGGGCTGGTGACTCTGGAAGTTCATCTCAAAGGTGACATGGTAATATTTACAGAGCATGCATGAGCCCTCCATCCTGCCAGACCCTAGAGATTCTACTTAGGCCACCAGAAGACCACCTAGTGCTTGGGAAAAATTCTCTTAAAGAATTAGTGTGCTCCCTCTTTTCCGATAAAAGGAGATCATTTATTGCACTTTATCCACCATATTATAGGCAGGGCTATCTCAGCCTGCAGGCACAGCTGACGAGCGTTCTAACAGCCTACAAAAATGTTCAAGAACTGGGGAAAATACTTAGTATAGTGGGCTCTACTACATTAAACAATTTCTGCAATAGAAAAACTGATATTCAATTAGATGTCAACAAAAAACTAGTGCTATGTCAACAGAGTATTAGATTAATATTCATAAAAATTGTATTTTAAAGAAACCGTAGGTTAGATTGGCTTACCTCATAAGAATTTGTGAATATCCATGATGGTTGGACAAATAGCACAGTAAATCACAAAAATGGACTTAATTAGGCAGCCAACTAATTTCAAAAGCAAAATTATACAAGCGTTTCAAGTACTTCTTAGTAAACCACTGTATTTCAGGTCGGGCCTGAACGCATCGTCACAGGACTGCGGAGAGTCTCCGAGCGCGGGCGCTTCCGCCGCGGCGCAGCACAAACCGGGGCTGAACGCGCCAGTCCCGCCGGTCCCGGGACAGGTCAGTTCACCTCCTCACGTCCACAGACTCTCTCCCTTTCTACTTCATTACTTTGCTCATTCATTCATTCACTTACAAATATTTATTGCACCCACTTTACTCTGATAGCTGATCCTATCATTTCAAACCCTTTGAAAAAAGAGGCGAAAAGACAAAAACATTTTTAAAAGGAAACTAAATATGTGTATTCTTTCAAGTCTTTAAATTTGCTCATCTTCCTCCATTATTCAGAGATGAAAACAATGGTGGCCTGTCAAATTTCTTTTCTTCTCCTTTTATTATTTTAAGAACACATCACTGCTAACTGTTAGTACCAGCGTGTTAGAGGGGAAGACAGGAGAGGGAACTCAATTCAGGTTAGTTTCCCTTTGACCCCAGCGATGAGTGAAGACATCAAACCGACAACCAGAGGTTCCACGAGCCACGTTATCCGTGACATTTATGACAATAGTAAGTGGAGACAAGACAGGATTTCCTCCCTGGGACATCAGTCATCTCCCCAGGCTGGACCCCACCCCAAGAGCATGCCCGGGGCCATGCAGGACAGGGGAGAGTGGGAAACACAGAAGGCGCCTCACAGCTCGGGAACTGCCGGCCCTGCTCCACTGCGCCCCGCCAAGGCTGCTCTCGTTGAACACAGACGCCTGCGATCAAAACACACTGTCAGGATGGGCACCTTCCTTTCTCCAAGAGCACCCAGAAAACACAAGCTACGAAAAATCGACACCGTCATGCAGGGGAGGCTCGAAGCCGCCTTTTCCAGCTCTCCTCCCAAGAGCCATGGGGCACAAGGAACATGCAAAAATCAGACAAGAGGAAAGTTTCAGTTGCTGTCAACCTGTCTGTGTGCCATTTAATCTCTATTATTTTGAAAAACACTCCATGCTGAGTTAAAACCTGTGAATCCAGATTTGAAATGAACACATAATTCAGACATCCTAAATTTTGTCATGGCATCCTCATACAGGACGTTTAAAAAATTAATCTCACGTGAAGTGACTTTGAAATAAAGCATTAAACTATGTTAATTACAGTTTTAATGATGAATATTTTATAACTCTTCAAAAGTTGCTTAGTGGAAAACAGAATATTTGGTTAGTTTAAAAATATTATGTAATTAATCACTGTGGATAAACAGGAGCTTACAGTACGGAAGTGGCGATGTCAAACTTTGCCCAGTTTAAAGGAATTCAAATTTTCCCTGTTTTCCCCTGAGGACACACTGGTTTGCTCAGCCATTTATATATCTGATTCATAAGTGTACAATCTGGTGGAAATTTAGAAAGTTCTTGACAATGCAGTATGGCTACTTTGAATATTTAGCTTGCTTCCTACGTTGCTTAAGTACCCATATTCAGAACTCGGAATTTGCAAAGAAATATAGCGACACGGATGAGCATCCGTCCAGGTTACCAACACATTAAAGAGCCAGCTCGCTTTCTGCTAACAGCTAAAGAAACGTTGTCCTGGTTGCATTCCTCACAATCCTATCCCGGAGGCTGGGGCAGCGTGACAGCTTTATCAGCCGTCCAGAGAGATGAAACCCAGATCTGGCCAAAGGGACCGACAGGCGCCACCGACACTTGTAAGCTCCGAGCAAAGGTGCGGTCCCCGCAGCGGGGCGGGCGCGCATGCGCGGTGGGTGCTGGGTGAGGCGCACGCACCCGGTAGCTCCCCGCAGGCCGGGCCGCGCGGTGCAGACGCGAGGGCTGCGGGACGGAAGCAGACAAACGGCAGGTTTTAGACGCCTTGGAAAAACATCAGCAAATAATAAGCAATGAGGCCACCATGGTGCTTTCGGTTACCATGACAGCCAAGTCACTGCAACAGAAGGCACCGCATTGTCAGTTAATCTGACAGACGGAAACCCACAACTTTACAAGAAAGATACATATGAGATGATGTTTAACTTTGAAACAGTAAATGCCAGCATCTTTCAAATATGATTATTTTCTAGTCGTTTCTTTTTTCAGGCATCCCTGGACAAAAGGGCCAGGGAATGACACAGAATGGTAACCAGGTCAACAACACCACCGACAGCAGCGACGAAAGGGACAGCCCGGAAGCCGAGGTTAACAAAGCACTTCGGGGTATTTAGTGCACAATTTCCACCTGTGACGACAGCAGCGGAGACAGCGTGTTTACTGCCATCGCGGGCTCCCAGCCACATCCAAGACAGGACAGGGAGCCGGGGGGCTGGCTCAGGGGCTGGCCTGGCACTACCGCCTGTGCTGCCGTGTGCCCCGCGTGTACCCCCCCTCGCCAAAGGGGAGCCCACGCCCACGACGTGTGTCAGGGCGAGGCAGGGCTGGGGACGTGCTGGAGTTCAAAGGCGCTCATCAGCGCGCACAGACCCAGCCTGGGGACAGAATCTCCACCCGCTCACAGGCCCGAGGCCCAGGGCACGGCCAGTGAGTCGGAGAAGGTGCGTGGCCGGGCGCTGAGTCACTCGGCGACTCCAGTCCGCACGCGAGGGAGATGAGAATTCAACCTCCAAAACGTGACCTGCACTTGGACCTCTGACACGGCTTCCTCGTGTTAGAAAGGACGCGTCTACCTAAAGCTAAAACAGCGA
Source organism: Lepilemur ruficaudatus (assembly GCA_963574885.1). Taxonomy (NCBI): domain Eukaryota; kingdom Metazoa; phylum Chordata; class Mammalia; order Primates; family Lepilemuridae; genus Lepilemur; species Lepilemur ruficaudatus. Next base: position 66,466 of record CAUYRT010037948.1, on the reverse strand, counting down.
GCACCTCAGGGCTGGACCTGGACCGGCTTTATAAAAACAGGAAACAGAGCAGAGCGAGCGCCAGGGAAACAACGCTGCTCTGTCCTCGTCTCAAAGACGAAGGCATCGGATTATGCACAGAAACCTTCCAAATTGCTTCCTGGACACAGTTACAAGAGAAAAATATTTTTAAAGAAACAAATGAAACCCCAAATGGGGAACAATTGCTGGAAAGGAGGAGAGACCCAGGAGACCAATTATTTTGGACCTGAGGTTTTGAAAACAATAAAACCCTCCTCTCCTACATTCCGTTTTTGTATATTGGGTCTTAAATATTTTAGATACTTTTTTAAAAAAGATTGAGAGAGGTCTTAGCAAATTAGTCAAGCCAATTACGAATAAAACACTTACTGAGCTCTGCTCTTCTGACTTCATAGAGAAAAGGCTGAAGTGCCCACTAAGTTTAACCAGCAATCAAAGGATGCACAGAAGGAAAGAGCAGGAGGGGAAAAGTAACATGGAAAGGAGACAGACTCAGTTTCCATTCGGGACACACAGGGCGCAAGGCCGCCACTGGGAAGCCGGAGGGTGGAGCAGCAGGGTCCCTGCATCAGAGCAAACGGGCAAGCGGGAGGGACAAAGGCTCACACCCTCATGTCATTCAGAGGAACACGAGCAGTGTCGGCTCAGACACAGGAACTTTTACAACAGAAACAGTAACGGGCATGCAGGTATCAGGGAAGCGAAGAAAGATGATCAGAAGGAAACAGAGACGGTCCAGCCAGTTAACTGACAAAACTAGCAGATGAGACCAAATCAGGATTTTTGAGTCTACACACAGAGAAACACGGATTTTAATGGACAGCAAGACCATGGAGGTTTTGAAAGTCTTTGTAACTCGAGTTCCAATTTGTGAAGTTTTGTGGGAAAAACTCAAAACCAAGAATTTTCAGGGATATCACCCTCTATTTTACGTAATAAAATACTTCGTCGGGGATGACCTCCTGCTTGGCCCCTTGGTTAGGCATTTACATAATGAATATGTGTTCAGGATTTACAGAAGTTTCGATAAACTCAGTAGCACAATTCTGAGACCGACAGTATGGGCAACATTTCTGGGGAACGCTACTATATAAATTAACGGCTTCTCCCAATAAATGTTTTACTCAAATTAAAGATCCTTGCAGAGAAGCTAGTTGCTTCAGATCTGTGTACGGTATTCTAATCATACAAGATCAGCGCAGTCCTTGACGTAGTTCCACGCAAGTAACCTGACAGCACCTTAAGGTAACTCCTCAAAGTCCCCACCTGGGGCCTCTCGTTCCTATCCCTTGAACAGGCCACATCCAAGTGACCCGAAGGAGAGGTAAGTGGAATTCTGGGGTGCACGGGGAGAAGCTTTTACTATTTAACACAAATACTGGAACAAGTTAAATAGTAAAAGCTTCTCCCTGTGCACCCCAGAATTCCACTTACCTTACGTCCGGGGTTTGCTCTCACAGACCTAACACACTCGAAAAGTTATTCTGAAGAGTGGTGAGTACTATGTTCACGTTGATAATTCTCCATCGTTATACTTAAATAAAATTAAAGAAGCTGGTGTGTTGTGTAGGAACAGACAGGCACCTCCAGGGCATGATGACCAGGAAGATTCGGGGGGCAGGGGAGGGTAGTAAAATCGGGCAGCGGGATGATGGGGACAAGTGGCCTCAGGGAAAGAGCTCTGATGTCCTTTACGTTTGAATGGGCCAGCTCTGATTTTGGCACTTAACCCTTTGGAGGTGGGTTATTTCTCGTAAATGAATTTATGAGTCGACACAAGCTGAACCTGAGTGAATAATTCATACCTGAGCAGTAGATATTTATCACCATCTTCTATTTTAGAGCAAGTATCTCAGCTTGTCAAAAACGAGGAGGAAATAAAGTTTTCCTAATGACTAAGTGCTCTCTGCAATAGCACAATCTCCCTGTGAATTAAGAAAACACACAAGCTCTTTTTCAAAGTGCTAAAACCCGCCAATACCTTAGTGCTTACAGCTCATCTCATGTCCAGTCAAAACTCACCACTGGGGGGCAGGAAGGTCATCAGCCCAGGTGAGGGTCGGAGGAGTATTAACCATTACAGGGTCTGGGAGGCAGCAGGAGCAAGGGAGCTGCCCCCACCTTCCGGAACCCCTTTGGCATGAGGGGGTGAATGAGGCCACCAGAGGTGACGATGAGGGGCGGGGGACCTGGCGTTAAAAGACTGTGGCAGGGGAGGAGGCAGAGCCCCTGGCAAGAAAGGAAGCCTGGAGGGGAAACAGGACTGGGGTGTGGAGAGTAGGGGATGGGAGGGGGTCCAGCTATTTCTTCTAGAAGCATTTTAACAAGGTCAAAGAGTACATGGGGGCAGAGAAGGAAACAGAAGAGGCGCTGCATGGATGTCGGACTTTTTCTGATTTTTTGATTTCACATGGGGAGGGGCTGTCCGGGTCAGACACTGCCCTGTACTCAGCCAGGCGGAGCTTCTCCCAGGAAAGTTTCACGGTTCACGGCCTCTGCTCTGCTCCATGGTCTCCTTATTCTTAAAGAGCTTCCCCTCTAGGCTCTACCTGGTTAGTTCCTATTTATTCTTCTCGGGCTTTTATTTTCCTATTTATTCTTTCAGGTCAGTTCACATCCTTTGTTATGACACTTTCTGGCAAAATCAGTGTCTTCCTAGCATCCTGTCTATTGACCTGTTCACGGCTACCCTAGTACCCGGGCGGTGTTCTGTCTTCGGTTCCAGAGGCTGGCGCTGTGAGAGCACCTGTCTCACCTGCTTATCTCTGCGACCCCAGGGCCCATTCAGTTTCCTTCTTACCCAGACTAGTTCCCTAATTTTGCTGAGTGAATATGCACCTTAACTTGGACAAACAAGCCTTAGCTATTTTTAGGGCTCTCAAGATTGATGCATATTCTTAAAGTATCGATGGAACTCTACTGTGTAGACATCTGGATTTGGATTAGATTTGATTTTCACTCCAAGTCTGGTCCATCCCTGAGAAGCAGAGCAAAATTTGCACGGACGCTACAAAGTAATTCTGTTTTCAGAAACTCTCTAGGAAAGAGCTCCAAGGCATTCTTCTTATTATTTTTTCCTTTTGATTGATCCCAATTAGGAAATATACACAAAACCCGTCCTTTCACTGTGGCCAGCTGGACACCAGAGTTCATACTCGGCTGGCGCAGTCAAATGCAGGACACAGAAGTAAGCCTGCACAAAATAACTAATGTTAACCACTGCTCAAAAATTTACTTTAACAAAATAAAAATTCATAAAATAGACATTAAAAGAGAAAAGTAGGGCTGAATTCACACATACAAGATTGCATGCTACAAAACCTGTAGTTTCTGAAGACAGGATGTGAAAGATTTAAATGGAAACCAACCAACTTCTCCTCCCTGGATGATGACAAAGTGGAGAATCTGCCGTCACCGCTGTAGCTGGAACTCTGAGCACCAAAGAAGAAGACATTTTAATGGTGAGCACCTCCTCGCTATTCCAAGAGCACTGCCTGTCCCATGCAAAAGGCAACTGTGAGCTAACACAACCAAGCCAATATTAGTACCCCAGGAGTGCTGATTTATCTAGAACTGAGACAAGTGGTGCAGCAGAAATTCTTGACAAATGTAGATTCTCAGCTGTATTTTGTATTTCAGTGTCTAGGTCTTGGTGATGCCATGGGTTTATTTATCACTGCTTTTCGCAATTTCTCATCTCTAGTACTATCTGTAACTACTTACTAAATCTCATGCCAGACCGTCTATAACCTCCTAGTCTGAACTGTCCTCACTACATATCTTTTTAGGTAACTAAAATTCTGTTTATTGCAAAATTTTTGATTTTCCTTCAGCCCAGCCCGTGTGAGGGCGACAGCTCAGCCCTGAAGCTCCAGGAAGGCAGGTGGAGTCTGAGAGAGCCTGCTCCCACCTGTCCAGGTGAGAGCCATCATCCACAGAAGGAAGCAGCCCTGCAGGCTGTCTTTATGGTGTCTTGAGTGTAGTCAACCAACGTCATGGAGGGAGAGGCACCGTGTGAGGAAGGTACAAATGCAGGCAGGAGATGGCAATCAACATGATCAGCTCTCCTGCTACGGAGTCTCTGGGGTCCTGAGAGAGGAAACAGGTATTTCCAACTCTTACACCAGTCTTGTCCTTTCATTCCTTCCCACCAACAGGTGTTTCCTGCATCTACAGAATTTCTCGTTCCCATCCAATCTTTCCTCCGAGCTCCTCCTCACACCGTTTCTGGAGATTTCTGCTCTGGGATCTTCCCATACGTGACGCTACCTAAGATGTACGTTATTTTGTTCTTCAATCATTATACTTTCTGATTATTTATTAAATCAATTTTATAGCCACTTACATTCAGTGGTGAACAGTTTTATAATCAGGTCCTTTTGTATTTGATTTATAAAGGCATTACTTAAATCTTAACTAAATCGTAAAGCACACTTTTCCTGTTTTTATGTAAAAACCAAAGATTAAAAGATATGGATATGTGTAACATAGGGCCTGATGTCGCCTTGCACTGCCACAAACACGTTGCCAACTACATGGTAGGGACATTCTAGAGAAGAATGTAATGTTAGGTAGAAGCTGGAATAAAGAATTTCTAAAGTAACTTCCGACTCTATGATTTCTTTGTGATCAATTACGGTAATGCATTTAGGAGAGCTGCAAACTAGTCAGTAAAATTCCAATGAGCGGTTGAGAGGCCATTGGAAAATACTGCAGCTCTTGTCCTGTGATGCCAGCGCTAAGCAGTCTGCAGGAGAGCTGAGCACGGTCAGCAAAACTGCCAACAGCCCACGTGCCCAGAACGGCGAGCTGAGTGCTCCTAGCTCCGGAACGCTGCACCACCTTAGAGGAGAGCAGAGCAGCGCTCGGGAAAGCTGCAGGACCCCAGTGTTAAAAGCAACGCCAGCAGGAGGACCTAGCCCTCAAACTTGTTTTTTTAAAGTCTGGAATGAGAAGAGCTTGGGTGAAATATATTTGAAAGCCTATGCAATCCTGGTGGGAATGAGAAAGTGAAAACCTCATCAGCCAGATTTAGGAAGCTAAGACTGGGCTGTGGTAGGAGGGAGGTGGTGGTGGGGAGTCATCCATTAGAATCCTAAAAATACAACTGAAGTGTAGGTATAATATCTTAACATAAAATAATTCAGATCAATTAAAAGAAATACTATTTTACATAATCAGTAAAATTTATTGCTAAAAGAAAAAATGAAGCAGTAAGACCAGGAAGATTTTAGATCATTTAACATAGACTGGACCTGTAGCAGATCAAGAAGCTTAATTAAAATGTTCCAGTTTAACCTCCTAAAATCCCTAATGACCTCCTTCTTGACAATCCAAAGGCCTCTGACGCCCCTGCCTCGGGTGCTTGTCTCTCTCTCTCTCTCTCTCTCTCTCTCTCTCTCTCTCTGCGCTCTGCACTTCCTCCACCTCTCCTCTGGCCCCTCTCCTGCCCGCCACCCCTCAGCCGTGAGCCTTGCAAGCATTAGCGTTCAGTTCTCTTCCTTTTCCTCTCCAGGAAAACACCGACTGCTATGTGTGTGTCTTGAAGACAAACATTCAACGACATTACAAATGAGAGATGTGAGGAACCGTGAAAATGTTGGATTTAGTATTTCTGAAAGCTGGACGTACTTAACACACACATTATACACAGACACCTAGGCCAATAAAATAATGACAGAGCTGATCTTTCATTTTAGGTCCGTTTAGAGATTCTTATCAACATCTCTTACACTAACGCTCAGAAGGTCAGATTAACATTCTAAGAATGTTTGAATGACACTCTGAGAACGTTTACTGCCTGAAAAACGTTATCTTCCATTCTGTCATGCGCTAGGAAAAAAAAAAAGACAGCCCCATCACAACATTAAAAAAAAGCAAAGAAGCTAAACTTAGCAATATGTTTTAGAAGCTTTAAAGCAGCCTGTCTGAATTTCGTGCCATGCAAATTTACTATACTAACCCTGCCAGACCTTCTATGCAGGGACTGTGGTCCGTGTAATTCTCCATCATAACCGTTTGTCTGTTTCAACGAAGAAAAGAGAACTGACGTCAGCACACGATGAAGACACAGGCACAAGGCGGCAAGGAAGGGTGAGCCGAGTGTGAAGTGAGCTTTCTCGGGGAGCTCGTGAATGACCAGCGAGGGACAGAGCAACCCCCGCAGCCCCCAGACTGCCTCCCCGCTCCACGCAGCTCAGAGAAAGCAGCACAGTCAGGAGGCTTTGTGTCACATGTCACTCTGGGTCTTAGGGTAGCGCCCAGGCCCTGCCGTGGCGTGGACACGTGGGTCTGGGCAGCTGCTGTCCCCGGCGGTTTTCTCCTTTCCTGTTCTATGACGGTGCCGCGGACACTTCGCTTCGAGAAGGCCGTGCACCGTGCCAGCCCCGTGGGCGGCGACCCGGCCTGAGTCAACGCGTTTTCTGTTCCCGGTTCAGGATAAGTCCTTGAAAATCATGGCCCATTGTGAAGCTATACTCAGAAGATTCAGAACTAGCTTCTGTTCTATCTATAAATGCAAAAGTTCATCGTGGAAAAAACGTTCGTCGTGGGGTGTGTTCTCTACAGTGGGTTTTCATTCATCCCGTCTTCCTATTCTGTTTTTCAAAATGAAACCCAAGGACATATTTAAATGATTTCATAATCTGTCCTCCAGAATGAAGGAGAACGCTGATGTCCCGTGCATGCCTGCCTCCCCTCTCTGCTCGGTTCTCGGCCCACGGTCCCCTAAGCCCAAGCACGGGCTTTCTAAAAGTGCTCTAATTAATCTACAAGGAACTTTCTGCTGGTTCAAGCAAGGCAAGAGCCGTCAAGCATTGGAGACAAAACGAACTCTCGAGACAGAAAAAGGAGAAGCGGTCCACATAACCGGTAAAAAGGGAAGGAGATGCCATTAGGTCATGGACTCGTGTCCAAATTCCAAACAGATGCTCTGTCATGTGACCGTAAGCGAGTTATCTAACCCACTGGAACCTCCACGTCCCCTGCAGTAAAAATGTGCGAAATAACATACACTTTACAAGGCCGCTGCGAGGGCTAAATGAGATGGAAACGAGCATCGCGAGCACCTAGGACAGCGCCCTCACGCCGTGCGGGAAGACTGGACGGACGTGGGGACACACGGGGAAGGTGCCCACCACGCAGGAGCTGCGGGACAGTTTCTTGTCGGGGGCGATTAACACAGAACAAATAATTGAATTTCCAGTTTCATGAAACCTTGACTATAAAAGTACATATTTACCTTTGCTACTACTAAAAAAAAAATCAGTGAATTTGAAGTTTTGAAACAAAATGCAGAGATCCTTCCACATTGAATTAGAGAACTCTGTGAGTAACACTGAAACATTTCTGAAATAAGTATTATAGTGAGGACCTTTGGAGATCGGCAGGAGATTTACTTAGCCTAATTTCCTTTCGTGTCTTCACCGACAAGATGATCTGACATGAAAATGCTTGTCAAGGACTGGTATGTTTCAGACCTCAACCTTATTCCCTGGTTATCTCTTTAGAAACTAGTTTCTGGAAAAAAATAAACGTAATAATGAAGGCTAACGTCTATCAATTTTAGGTGACTTTTCCTTTACTAATAAATGAGGAAGAAAAATGTATTACACAAATAAGCCCTCTGGCTTTTAGTTGTTGCTTATAAAATGCAGACCGCTTTGGAGGAATGCTTCCTTTTGGTCTTTCCATCCTCCAACTCAGCCTGCAGCAACAGCTGGGAGGGTGAATGCACCCCTCATTCGTCACCATTTCTCTTCTAGCTTTCCATGAAAATGCAGGAGAAACTCCTGCTTTGCAGGCTTCATGGAACATCCACCCCAGTCTGTGGAAATGGGATTCTGCCACAGGGAACAGATTCCCAGACTATGTCCCTAGAATGTGTCTCGTTGGCTATATCTCCACAGTGAAAAGTACTTTGACCTTCTTAAAGAACACCGCCAACTTTCTCCTCTTAAATAGTGTTTTTACGTGTTGTATTTAGATGGGTGGGCTGTTTCTACGTGGCATAATGGAAGGAGAGATAAGGAGAGATGACAACTAACCCTAGCAACATTGAATAAGAGGTCCAGAGAGAGCATATTAACTTCATGTTTACCTAGCTTTGTGCTATGGAATTCTTTTTACAACACTGTACTGTGTGGCTTTACACGGTATGCATGCTTGTTCACTTTAATGGTTCCACGCTACCAGGCTGGGTTTTGGGGGGCAGTCTACAGACTACCTGTGTCATGGTCACCTGGTATGCTTCCTTTTTTTTTTTTAAGAGACGAAGTCTCAATCTATCGACCGGGCTGCAGTGCAGCGGCACTGTGACCTCAGACTCCTGGGCTCAAGCGATGCTCCTGCCTCACCTGGCATGCTTCTTAGGAGCATGGGCCCTCGCCTACGAAAGCAGAACACCTAGAGGTAGGGCCCAGGAGTAGGCATTTTAACAAACGCTCCAGGTAAATCTTACACACGTTAACATTGAGAAACACTGCTAGAAGAGAGAACAAAATGAAGAGGACATTCACAAATTAGCACTTTCTAATTTAGTATACATAAGATACACGAGTAAATGCCCCATCAAAACCAGTTATTCTAATGGCAACTTGTGATTAGTCCGAATGCTGATGCTAATGACCATCATGCAGTGTTACCAAGGCATCGGTGCACTTCCCACGTGACCATGCAAAAGTCAACTGTCCACTCTTTAAAGTTAATGTTAATGTCTATTTTTCTACAGGAGTCAAAAGAGCACACATTTAAAGGGCTTTAGCAATGGGGGAAAAAAATACAAGAAGGGCAAAAATCAAAACTCTTGAGTGCAATACCTGATGCATTCAATGTAATTTTTAAAAGGAATGAGACTGAAAATAGAAACAAAATCCAAAATGTGTTCCTGACCATTGCTAACATACACATCGGGGACTGGTCCTTACACAAAATTTGCTTTGAGCTTAACATAAAAAGAGCAATGATCTGGAGACACACTGCTAACACGTTTAATTCCTTAAAGAACAGCGGAGCTGCTTGGGTCACAGGGTCACAGAAATGCTGTCACCTACGGTGCCACTGCGGAAGTGCTCGTGGATAAGCAACAAGCACGGCATTCTGTCAAGGGCACCTTCTGGATCTGATTACACGTCTTCTTGCTTTCCACCGCCCGCGGCGGATCTGACCCTCGCCAGGCGTCCGCAGGGGCTTAGCGGGGCTTGCCCCGGCCTCCGCTCTCTACCGCTGAGCGCAGAACAGCCACCCCACGGCGGGCTCAGAGCGCCAAGTACGCTGTGCACACGTACGGTGCTACTTGCTAAAAAGGAATTTGCTGAATAATTTTGAAATGCAAGGGAGTAAATGAAACACAAAATGCTTTGACGTAAAGTCCTTCATGTGAAGCAGTGCATGATCTGCTCTAACTTCAGTACCAAACTGCTTCGATGCTGAGCTGCGCTTTCTGGGGAGAAGTTTGTCTTCTTTCAGGTGTAAACTTTACAGGTTTTCAGGAAGCGTTACGGCAGGGAAACTCTCACAGACAGGATATATGCATAGTAATTCTGCATTTAAATCTAACCCTTTGCTTTTCTCACTGGAAGTGGGGTCTTTCCTCAAAGAGTACTTTCTGGCAAAAGAGCCAGATCATGTGTTTAATTTGAATGGACACTGATTAGAAAACGATGGCTTTTCCATTGGGTGAAATGACTCTACATTTGATCTTTTAAAGGAAATTTAGAGGCATCAGGAATTCTTGATCTGAGTTCCTTGAAAGCAGACACTACTATCTTTCTCGTCTTGGCATGCACAGCTGCCGCACAAGGTGCGTGTGGCAAACAGCTGGTGCCCACGCACCATCTGGCGAGGGGGTACTCGTGCACCGGTGCCCGGGCTCCAGAGCCCGTCGGGGAAGACAGCGCTGCACCCAGGAGGCCCTGGCAGGGAGACCGCGCACTCCTCAGGGTGCACCTGCCCTCCCGACATCACGGTCCCCAGGCAGAGACTGGCAGATGGACACGGATGTACTTGGGTTTTTAGACAAGCACTCGTGAGATCAGCGGAAACGCCACAGGTCAGTGTCAGTCATGCCACACAGTTAAGGTCACATGGCAAAGCTTATCCGACCATCTCACCCAGGCGTAGGGACCCCCGTACTCCAAGTCGGGCTGCGACTGTCAGAAGAAGGATGGAAGAGGAAAACAACAGAAAAGAGAGTCGCCAAAAGTAAATTAAAAGGCTACGTAAAATGGAAAAACAAGCACTCTTCAAAATCTCAAGAAAAGGCACTTTCCCATAACTTTTAGGATCTCCTATTTACAAAAAGAGTTACATTCGAATGATAGCCACCGTACAATCCAGTAATATTAGCTAAAGCTTCCATGGCAAAGGTTGCTGTAATTCGTGAAATCTGAAACAGCATGAGAAAGCTCACTTCCTCCTCTTACAGGGAAAAGGGTAACAGATACATTGCTGTCAACTTTTAAATAAGGAAAATCAACAACTTATGATATCCAAAATCTAGATTTTCTGAGCGGACCCTCCATGCAAACACTAGGATAGTAAAATCCCTCCCCACCACCTTTTTTAGGGTTTATCATCATTGAATGAGGAAGGCCTGTGTTTTGAGAGTGAAGAAATGAAAAATATACCAGGACTTTACAAAGTAAAGATTTCAGAATATTAAAATACATGGAAGCAGAACAACCTGACCATGCACAGACACGGGGCGAGACACAAGTCCTTTGAGCAGGGGGCGGGTGCACGGGCCTTGTCACTGAGCACCGTGACCCTGAGCAGGCCTCGTAGCTGCTCTGGGCTTGTTCTGCGCCTATAAAAATTAGGAGGTTTGACTCTCATCTCCGGAGTCCAAGTTCTCAAGTTTGGTGGTTTTTAAAGAGAGTCTATTTCTGTAGATCAGGTACCTCATGAGAAAGGGTCATGCAGTAAACTACGTGGCCGCAAATGAAAATGCCACCTGCGTTCTCCTCCCCTTCTTCAGCACCCTAACTGTGGACCGCCTACGTGAAATTTCACACCTTAAGCCAAATACACTGGACGTCCTGGCGAAGAACGGTGTCCCACAAAGAAATTAAACTCCTTTCTGGTTAAAAGCATTGAAAGCGAGATGAATGCTGGCATAACCCCAGCCTGCTCATTCATATCGCAAGAAACTCTTTGGGGCCAGGAAGCCCCGAAGAATCGGAGGCTACGCCGTCTCAGGAGAAAGCTCCAAATGGCTCGGTGGCACTTCAATGGGCTTCACGTTGGAACGGTAACTTTCTGGCAAAATCACTATGGACCTGCTGTTGGCACTGCAAGGACAGTGACGACAACAGAGTCGTCTTAACAGCACAAAGACAGTGTGTCGCCATATCGTTGTATTGTTACAAACAGCCAAGTTAAACACGAGCTTCGTGCTTGTATAGAAGTCAAGGAGTGATTACGATTTAATTGTCATGACCATGAAAAACAGGCCTTCAGCTCTGTACAGCCCCTAAGTACAACGGAGCGGCTGCTTGGAGACTCTCCGTTACTCCTGCCTACCGTCCCAACAACGCTGACACGTCTGTGTTGTTGAAGGTTCTGGTAGTTTTGATGTGGACCAATACAGAAAAACGATGACTTCCACTCTCAGGAGAAAGGAACAACCAAAGTGCCCACGTGTGTTAATAATCTATCCACAGCAGCAAAGAAACCTCTCCCACTGATTAGATTTTTTTTTTTTTTTTTCTGAGACAGAGTCTCACTCTGATGCCCGGGCTAGAGTGAGTGCCGTGGCGTCAGCCTAGCTCACAGCAACCTCAAACTCCTGGGCTCAAGCGATCCTCCTGCCTCAGCCTCCCGAGTAGCTGGGACTACAGTACAGGCATGTGCCACCATGCCCGGCTAATTTTTTCTATATGTTTTTAGTTGGCCAATTAATTTCTTTCTATTTTCAGTAGAGACGGGGTCTCGCTCTTGCTCAGACTGGTCTCGAACTCCTGACCTTGAGCGATCCACCCGCCTCAGCCTCCCAGAGTGCTGGGATTACAGGCGTGAGCCACCGCGCCCGGCCCACTGATTAGATTTTAAACAAGCATCCTGTCAGTTAGATACTGGCTATCGGACGACAGGGATAACGGATGCGAAATCTGGATGCGGGGATGGGAAAGCAAAGCGCTCGGACCGCACACTGTGCCATGCAAACTCGACCGCGGGTACTGACCCTCAGGCTTCCGCGACTACCCACTGACATGCGCTCATCTTCATCAGAAGCCTAGTAAAAGAAAGGACGAAAACAACCGTGAAGTGACAATATAACACACACAAAGAAAGCAACGTCCGAGTCACACAGGGAAGCGGCTGGTCCCCCCGACACCACGGCAGTGGTGGGCCAGCCGCCTCCGAAAATCTCAGCGGTCACAAGCCGAGGTCCTCGAGGCTACGTGTGCCTCTGTTTTCGTAGGACTATATTCTTGGGTAACGTGGATTTAAACTAATTTCATTAAAGTGGTATTATTTACTTACAGGTAAAAACACACAGCCTCAGTGTGTATTACTATGCAAATTATGTCTCCATACTCGATAGCAAAAAAAGCACTAAAACTGTCTTAAATATATTAATACTTACAAATTTCTCAAATACCAAGTTTAGGTCAACATGCTAATAGCCGAGTTCATAGTCTTTGTTTAAGTAGTATCAGTATTAATTAATTTCTTTTCACAAACATTAAGAGCTGATGACATCATTACTGAGGGATGACGTATACATTTCGGCCACTAAAAGCACAAATTCGACTCCGATCAGATTGCAACGAGCACGGTACTAACCGATGTGTTCCTTCGGGGTCTACGAGAGTAGCGCTCACTGTCTTCCTACCGAAACAATGGAGGAAACAGTTTGAAAAGGTTAGAGACAGACAGACACAGCGGAGGCGCTTTACAAAAGCCTAGATAGTCCCATTGCAACATAATGCAGCGCCTCTGACCTAAATGTCAAATAAACATACGCCTCGTTTTCATTTAAAGGCTTTAATTAAACCACTGGGAAATTCTAAAAGGAGGAGGTTCTTAAGCACACAAATAACTGGCGTATTTCATTTTGCTTTGAAAACAGCGTGTGTTGGGGCAGAACCTGGGTCTTAATTTTTTTCTTTTCTTTTCTTTGAGACAGGGTCTCACTCTGTGGTACGGGCTGGAGTGCAGTGGCACGATCACAGCTCACTGCAACCTCAAACTCCTGGGCTCAAGTGATCCTCCTGCCTTAGCAAGTAGCTGGGGCTAGAGATGCATACCACCATACCCGGCTAATTTTTTTTTTTTTTGGTAGAGACGGGGTATTGCTACGTTGCCCAGGCTGGTCTTGAACTCCTGGCTTCAAGTGAGCCTCCCATTTTGATCTCCCAGACTGCTAGGATTACAGGTGTGAGCCACTGTGCCTGGTCAGGATCTTAATTTTTTTCTTAACCTGTATAATCTGGTCCATTTAAATCAACCTACTTTTTCCTTTATGCTCACAACTTTACTCTCTCTCTTCGGGAATCAGAAGATAAATCATTTCCACAAAAGATCCAATAAAGATCACCCTATCTAATATACTTTGTGGATTCTAAGGCACACACAGTTTTTCATGCTTGGGCATCTCTGAAGTTGGGGTCTATCCTATAATCGAAGTTGCTCACAGTTATAATGAACAACATTTTCTTTCTTTCTCAGTGGCATGTAAAACAATGACGCATCCTTTAACTGTGTCTTAAGAGTTGGTAAAAATACATCTGCCTGTGGCAGGTAAGCCTAAAATGATAGTTTGCAACACAGGTTAATCATTTTTTTCAATAGAGGAAGTGTATATTCTTTATATTTGAAGAACTAGTCTCTTTTATATTATACACAGTATCTAAGATGTTAGGAAATAATTTTGCATTTTCCTTTACTTATTTTATGTCTAAGGAACATTTAATAGGGCATTTCCACCCTGGCTAGGTTCTCAAGTGCCAAAAGCGTGGGATGCTATCCATGAGGCAGTCAGCAAAGCAACAGGGCCTGGAGGAGGCATGACTCAGGCCGACGAATTCTCCAGTGTGGCCGTGCTCTTGGACCAGTGGAAGGCACACATAATGGCCCTTCCAGGGCTGCCCTCTGTGGGTGCCGCAGCCTCCTGGGAGGGCCAGCGGGACTCCTGTATCACTAGCGTGAGCTAGCTCTCACCTGACTTAGGAAGGTAGAGGGTTGTTCCAGGAAACAGGTTGAGAAGGTAAAAGAATTTTCTCACCAAAGAGCAGCTGTTTCAGCAGGCTCAGCAGGCGGGACGAGTAGGGCCCGGCAGCAAGCGCAGGCGAAGTCGGCTGAGGGTGAGGCCAGCGCGTGGCATCACGAAAGGAGGACACGGAGCTCAGTGCACCTCTCGGGCTCCAGCCGGACTCGGTGAGCCGGGGTGGCAATGGGAAAGTTCTCTGGGAAGTTCTCAAACCGGGACACGTGCCCAGCCTGAGTCCCCCGTGGAGAGCCCCCCACCCACGGAGCGCAGGGAGGCCGTGGCGGTGTAGACCCACAGACTGCTGGCCTGGAGACTTCAGCAGTCGGTGGCTACGGACAGACAGGACAAAACGCCCGGCCGGGGCGTTTCTAGGCAGCTCATTTGGGGATGTAAACAATCAGAGGCCAGATGCAGAAATCCCCGGAAGAAAATCTCTCAGTATTAAATTATGGTGCAACAGGAACCTATCTACATAATTAAACTGCATAAGAATTAAATTATAAACCATTTTAAGTCTTAAAATTGTATTTGAGGCCTACCATCCACTGCTCGATGTCACCCCATTTTGAATCCAGCCCATAGTATTTCTACAAATGGAAGGGAAAGAAAATCAGGCAAGAAGTGAGACAGTAATCGTCTAAGAAACCGTTCTGACATGCATTTCTAAGTCGCCGCCCAAGCCACGCAGTGAGGGTGACATGCCAAGGCAAAGCAGTCAGGGACGTGCTCTGAACTCCGCAGAGAAAGCCGCCGCCGCCCGCGCAGCCCGTGCAGGTGGTGAGCTGTGAAGAGAGACCCCCCGCCCCGGCCCCCTCTGCCCCAGCAGGTAATCGGAGCCCAGCGGAACCTCAAGCCCCTCTGCCAAGCTGTTCATGCCTTCAAAGCAAAAGGACTGAAGGAATAAAACGCTGTTTTGAGAGCAGCAAAAGTTCAGAGCCGTCCCCGCGTCGCTATTAATGCATCAGGAACCGGGACACCCAGAGGATGGGGGACTGTGTGCTGACCCCTTGATGTCTGGTACAGCTGTCCCAGCTGCCTGGTGTCTATGCTGAGTCTGGGCCCCTGGGGATTCACACACACTCTGGGTGCCTTTATAGCATGCCCTGGGCAGAAAGATGACCGTAGCCTACAGAAGAGATCTTCGTATAGAAAGAAAAATACACAGACCTGCAAGTTATGCTCGGAGCTTACTGTAGTCAATACCTCCGTGTGTTTATGTTGTGAGTCTAAACCGTAACGGGCCAAGTTAGAACCAGAAAAACAGACTCAGAAAGCCTGTGACCGTCACTAATTACAGTAACCCCAAAGTTAGGGGGGGACCCAGGTTATAGTCCCAAACGAGGGGGTTTTGTTTTTCTCCTTACTTTTTCTTCAATTTCCAATAAGAAAATCAAGACAAAACCCACCAAACCTTCATATCGTATAACACAGAAGTGAGTTTTCTCTTTACACACGAAAATCTTGTAATCAGAAGAAAAAGTGGATGCTAGAAGGACAAGACAGTTTTTGACACTGTTTCGCAATAACCAAAACATGCTGCTGCTGTGTTTGGGTTAGTTCCGTTTTGAAGGGCAGCCAGATTTAAAATCCACAGCTCTCTGACGCTCTCCTACCAGTCTTAGCCATGGCAGTAAGCAGAAAATTGGAAGAAGGAAAATTAGGAGGGAGAATTTACCAGCGCTTTAAAAAATTCAGCAACACTGGACTCTAATAAAAAAAGTAGACGAGCCACATCTTTTTCTGTAGGTTATTTCCTTGAATGTAAATTCATAAAGGAAATAAAAACAAACACTTCCCGGAGTCATGTTTTAACTTCAGTTTCAGTGACGTGCACCAGCTTAAAGCTGTTTTGCATTCCGCTCACGTCAGCTCCTGCCAAGTTCCAGCTTTTTCCCCTGTAGCATGCGATGCCGTCACCCTCCTGGATCTCATGGCTAAACTTCAAACACAGAAGAAAACTATGTTGTTTAAAAGGAGGGAGGAGGGGCTATATAAATTCACAATAAACTTGTTAAATTCCAAAAGAAATCTGTATTATCAGTTTTTCTATTTTCCTATTTCTCTTTTTGCCCCATTATATACCTAAATAAAATACTGCACATTACAAATTGCTCTTTTGATGATAAAACTAAGAACCGGTATTCAAAATCTCCCACCTAGTTCACGGGCAGCCTTGTCGATAGCTCCTGCGACTCTAGCTGCATTTCTGTGTCACTCTATCGGGGGGAGGACACCCCTAGAGACAGCCAGTGCCACTCACTAGTAGTTCCCGTGTTAGCTACCAGCACCCACACGGCAAAGTCCGGAAAGGGCAAAATATCCCAGACGTAAACCGCTGTGACCAGCCGGCGAGCCATGCAGAGAGCAGCACGCAGCAGGAGCCAGGCCCACGCAAAACGTGCTGGACTTTCAGAAACAGCTTTGACTCAAGAGAAACCGTTACACAAAACAGCTGACTGGGCGGGCGGAAGGCTGACCGTCTCCTTTTCCTCCTCACCAATGTCCGTGCTGAAGAAAGCCCTCCCTTGCCCTGGACACACCTGTGTGACCGAGCTGTGCCCTGCACTTCCGTGCGGACGTGCGCTGAGCACAGACTCCCTCCTGACGAGGTCCTCACACCGCGGCCCTCGCGTGTTTGTTAAAGGAAAATGACAGTGACCTTGCACAGGGAAGGGGTGGCTGCGAGCAGAAAGGGCCGGACAGGCCCCTTTTGTAGGTCTGGGACGGCAGCACGGGGGCCCCAGCCTTGCCTCTGACCCGCCGGGGCTTGCCCAGCCTGGGGATGACCGGGACTCGGGCTTCGGGATCCATGTTGATACTCGGACCCTAGAAAAGCTAACTGATCGGCCTAGTCTCTGGTCTCTTTGCGCTCGTCAGGACGGCACCAGGCAGATTGACGGGACGGAAGGGAAGGCCGTTGGGCACGGGGCCAGCACGGGCGTCGGGCACGCCAGGCTCCCACACGCACAGACGCCGTGCCGAGAGGCCTGAGCGCCCCGCCCTCGGAGAGTGAGTGACCTTGCTGTCATCTTCTTAGCTGCTCTAAGGGAATGACACAGTTGTGTTTTACCTAGAAACTAGAATTCATAAAAAGAAACTGTTACAGATGTCATCAGCAACAAACCAAAGGCATTTATGGGCAAGACTCGCTTGCATGCAAATTCTGTAAACTCAGGGAGCCGCCCTCTCCTGACCTTGCTACTGCTCAACCGTGAGTCACCGAGCTGCTCTTTCTCTCTGTTTTCTGAGCCTGGCCTGCTTGGTGTGTTCACTGCTAAACCTCGGCTGACTCTACAAAATACTAGCACATGGGGACACACGTTAGCTCACGAAACTCTGAATATTAGGGATGGAGGGCAGGTTTATTTTAATTGTTATATCATTGTCTTTAATACTCAGTTTTTATTATAAATCAGTATCTAATCTTCTCTCAATGAAACATCTAATTTGCATTGATATTTTAAACGTTTTGTAAGAAAATTATCTTTATCTTACATGATTTCAAAAGGCCCATTAAATTCTGAAATACGATTTTAATTTTTCTTAGTTTTTTCCTCAAGGAAACAATTTTCTAACATCTTGAGGAAAATGGAGACGGGAAAGGCACTCGGTATGCAGGAATGGGTCTGGCTGTGGCTTTCCCCGGGGCTGGAGCGGGGCCCTGGCGCTCTTGTTCAAACAAATTCACACACAAGGCAGTCAAACAGAGCAGAGTATCTCCAAGGCAAGGCGTTATTTCTGAAAGGCGGCCAGGCCCTTGGCAAGGAAAAGTCAGTCCATGCAAATTAGAAAGTAAAGAAGGAAGAGCCTACCTTTTGGACCTGATAGATCTATAGAAAAGAACAAGAAAGGGAAAGAAATATAAAATCCAATTAAAAAAGCAGAAACATCAGAAAGAAAAGTTCTGTAAGTAGAAATGTGAATAAAAGCCATCCTGGGAAAGAAACAGTGAATACTGGTAAAATGTGCATAAAACAGTGTCTGTGGTCCCACTGACAGAATTAGTAACTTCATTACTTACTTCACGCTCCACTTTAGATACACCAGTGAAATACGGGCATACCCATGTGAATCTCTACAGCGATCCCGCTACCATTCTAATGCAGAAGTTTGTATAACCTATTACCATAAAAGGGAAAAAACACTTCTTCATCCTTAATTCTAAATTTCTTCTCATACTTTTATAGTAAAAGTTTAAACAGAAAGTGCAGAAACTTAATTGGAAAGTCAACTGGTCAAATTCACAAATAATGAAGAAAGAGGCTTTGTTTGATGTGCTGACTTAGGCCGACACATACAGAACACCAGGAAAATTCCAGCTAAACAGAGCTGTCGTTAGGATATCACTGTAACAGTAAAAAAGAAGTTATTGTCATACCTTGACACGTGAGTTTGCTTCAGAGGTTTCTAATTTTGTAGTGATCACTAGGCAAGACTGAGATACCCACTCAATTTCATTCATTCATTCAACAAAGCATTTGTGTCAGGCACTGTTCAAGGCTCTGCCAAACCTGTAAGACTAGACTCAGTGTTTCTGGTCCTATGTGGGGAAGCTCAGGTGAACATATTCAACGCTGTGACGATAACGGACACAGCACCTCCAACCAGAATGTCCACCCGGTCAACAGCAATGAAGGAGACACACCCTGATCCACATTCTTTTCTAGCACTGGAGGTTTTTCTAACGAAGTTCAAGGGTCACTTGGATTCTGCAAAGAAGATCTACACATAATTTTCCCCTAAAAAGGAGCTCGTGTCCTTTTAAACAGCCCCCAGAGCGCAGCCAACGTAAGCTGGAGTCCAGTCGGTTCTCACCATGTGCAAATGTTGAAAAGAACCATTAAGGAGAGCTCAGGGTGGGCCGGAGCCCACCTGCGTCTGACACACCGGCAGCCAGCTCGCTGCCCTCAAGGCGTGGTGACAGGTCAGCCGGCACTGCCGTCTCCGCTACCTCTCCTCCCTGCAGGCTCTCCACGCCCTCCCTGGAGGATCCCGGCCCCAGTCCCCAGCTGCCGCCCTCCCCAGCGTTCTCCCAGCGTCCTCCTGCTCAAAAAGCCCCCGGCCGCTCAGAAACGCCTGCGTGTGGGTGGGAAGGCTCGCTACCCAGGTGAAAAAACAGGGATTGTATCTCTCAATTTTTACACCAAAATATCAACCCTACCAGCTAAACACTGGTCTTCCAAAGCATATTCATTTCCCCTTAATCAACAACTTAAAATGCCAGTGCCCCAGGCATCAGGTTGTATAACTGCAGACTGCGGCGTCAGCTAGTTCTCGTAATAGCCGGCCCGGAGCCGTGGCGGGCAGCGGCGAGGAGGTGCTGTCAGCACACCTTCCTACGTCCCGCAAGCGCGTCCCTGGATCTGCACGCTCCGAGCTCGGCAGCTGGACTCGCTCCTCCCTCCGGACGCGCACACAGAGAGGTGCTCCTGCATCAGCAGCAGATCACTCTCATGTGGCAGAATTAAAATGCAACAGGAGGGCACTCCCTTCGGCTCGAAGGAAGAAAGGGATGCTTTGTTTTTTAAAAGGAGGCTGTCCCAGTAGATGACTTTGTGGCTTAATTCATCTCAATTTTTATTTTCTAAACCAAGAACTTTTTCCAAAGAACAAGCTGATAATGTCATCATGTGTTTATTTAAATCAATTCTACCCCTAATTAAGGATAGAATATATTTTATCTAAATGTATAATTTGGAAGGTGGCTATACTATAGAATACATTTTCACCTTGATTTTGTAGAAATCTTACATTTGTTTTCTTGGTGAAAGCAACTTCCTCTCATGCTGCACTTGAGATGAATGACGGCTAATGCCACGTGGAAGCCGAAGGAGGCCCCACTCACAGCCTCTCTGCACCCCTTTCTTTGGCTTGGCCACCCCCACAGGGCCGAGGACACGCCACACAGAAACCACCAGCAGGGCAGGGGACTTAAATCCAATCAAGTGTGGCAGAGCCTGGCAGAACAACAAAATACCTGGGGAAATTCTTCTTATAACTCATTTATGACCTTAATAATAATAATAATAATAATAATAATAAAGACCGTGCGCCTGTTGGGGAACCAGCAAAGGCAGATTCCCCAATCTGATGCACCTCAGAGCTCCAGTGCCGTCCACGAGCTCTGGGCTCTGTAGAACGAGGCTGCCACCCCCGCCAGCAGCCACGCAGCCCGAGAAGTGGTGGCCCGCTGCCTCTGGGACTAACTACCGTCCTGCCCTGCCTTGGGGTGGCTTCTAGAACAGATGGAAGGGGCTAGCAGTGACCGGCCCACAGTGAGCCTGAAGTGTCTACTGAAATATGAACAGAAATACTCCAAAGAGAAAGTGCACTTTGAAAAGCAATTGGGATCTGGTCATTTAACCCATATTTTAGAAAACCAGTTCAGAACATAAAAAAGCATTCCGTGCGGTGGGCTCCGGCAATGCCACACGGGGCAGAGTTTGAGGGTGTGGGGCTGCTGGGTGTCAGGATGGCTCCCATGGCAGGTGACACTGCCTCCTCCCCTGCCCACATACTACCACGTGGAGTGGCAAACTCCCCGGGCAGGAAGGGCAACAGGTACCTCAGAGTGGTGTCCGGGGCCTTGTCCCTACAGGAAATGTGACTGGCTTGGTCCCTGTTGGGAACATGGCAGAACTGGCAATGGTCTTACGGGAAATTGGAGATTCAGATTTTTACCTGAAATCTCATATAGTCTAAAAACTGGTTTGACTTTTTAAATTTCACTGTGAGAGCCAAACAGGAACCTGCGTATGAAAACCAGCCCTCGGGAAGGCAGCTGGTTACGTCCAACACAATAAATTCACATCTTTTTAACAAGAAAGGCCCTTTCGGGTGTGGCCAGGTGCGGGTGGAGGACATGGGCTGAGGGGGCGAGGCTTGCCCGCCTTTGCGGCCACGGGGACCACCCTGAGTCACAGAGTCCACGTGCTGTCACAAACGACCTTTGGATCAGCTCAAGAGGACCAAAGCCGGTGGCCAACAGCGCGCACAGGTGTGTCCACGCCTCACCGCCCACATTCCCGGGGTGGCTGCTCCCTGGCAACCGTATCCATGATGTTTCCTCTCTTCTGTGTCACGCAGGCCTCAGGTGTCCCGAAACCTACTCAACACTGTAGAAGCCTTGGGAGAAATATCTACAAATGAAACATTTGCCAGTTTAAAAATTATTAATCTGTTCTTCTTCCCCATTTACATTTGAAGGACCTAATCCTAGTTCAGCAGTTAGGCCCTGAGGTTCAGCCCAGCACTCCGGGCTCCGCTCAGCCACACGCTGGCCCAGGAGGGTCTCCCCAGACGAGGGGCCCACACGCTCGGCTCAGGGTCCGACAGGCCGAGGTCCGGGGCAGGTGGCCGGGCCTCGTGCTGCGCGCTCCCGCCCGACCCCAGGCAGAGGTCACGTGCGCAAACGCACCACGGGCCGTGTGAGACGTCCAGGTGTGCGGGCAGCAACAGGGGCCCCCGCATTCGCACGCTGGGCCTAAAACGAACATCACGGTGAAAAGACCCAGCGGAGAGCCCCGGGCCTTACCTCCTTCTGCTGCCGCTCCAGCTCCTTCATGCGGATCTCACGGGCCTCTGCACGGGCCGCACGCTTCGCCGCAAGCCGGGCCTCCGCCTGGAACAGAGCGGACATCTGGTTAGAGGACAGACACCTTCCCAGGACACAGTCAGCAGTGACGCTGCTGAGAGAAAACCTTGTTCAGACTTGAGAGGTAGAGACAATGAATCCCAGACTCACTCAGGTGGCAAGGGTGGTCAGGAGTGCTACCATGAGCCCAGCCCTTTCAAATGCCAGGAGGGCACTATTCTGAGCGCTTCATGGATAGTATATTATGCCACGTACTCCTCAAAACAGCCCCATTGGGCAGAGACTGTTATCACCCCAGTTTATACATGAGGGACCCACAACACAGAGAGGCTAAGCAACCTGCCCAAGGTCACACAGCCTGTAAGTGGCAGGGCTGGGCAGTCTGCCTCCCTCGGAGCTACGACAGACACACAGCGCAGAGTGTCAGAGCTGGATGCTCCTGCAGGTTTCTAGTTCGACCCCTCACTAGACAGAGCAGGGAGTGGAGGCCGGGCAGGCTGCCAGACTGAGGTGCGGGGCTGCTGGCCGGGTGCTGGGACTCACCCCACTCTCTGGACTCCCAGCCAGTCACCTCGCAGAACACCTGCACCCTCAGCCTCCCCTCCAGCCCTGCAGCGCCGGGAGCCCACCTTTTCTCAAGACAGATCAGAGCAAACGGTTCTAGCTGTCAGAGTCCCTCCTTGTGTTACACAAACAAACAAAAACGGCCTCCATCTAACCGCCTTTCAGTTTGCAGCTGTTCTGCCATAGTCCACTTGGGAGCGCTGAGAATGCTTGGCCCGCGAGGGCCAGGCACGCCGTCGAACCTGGCACTTACGTTCATGTTGCATGTTCTATGATTCTCACGCTGTTTTCATGCAGAACAACAGCCCAGCGACGCAGATGGCACGCGTGCTCCAGAATTTAGGTTTCCTGGTATCAAACAAATCCCACCTTCTTTCCACGTAAGTTTTTTTGGGAATGCAAATCCTCACACCAATGGTTCTATAAACACAGTTTTCAGGGAACTTATCGTCTTTGCTTTTTGTTCAGAAAGGGTCTTGCTACATTGCCCAGCTGGAGTATAGGGCCTATTCACAGGTATTCCACTGCAGGCTCGAACTCCTGGTCTGAAGCAATCCTCCCACTTCAGCCTCCTGAGGAGCTGGGATACAGGCGGTTGCCCCCACTCCCGGCTCCTAGATAATCTTAAAGCAGGGCCTTCAGAGACGGCCAGCGTGGTTCAGGCGGGGTCCGTGTGGTCAGCCAGCAGCAAGGTTGGCTGAGGGTGCTCTGCCTGGTGCGCTCACACCAGGAAGGGGGTCCTAACGTCAAGGGCCATCTCCACACAATGCGTGTATTAAAAATTTATCTTCTTTCTAAGTTCTCATCCGAATTGAAATTGGCCATGGGTGATCTACCTTCGGGGTCGGCCTGCCTGTGTCCCACGAGGAATTTGTTCTATAACTCAGTTCATTCCCGTGGCTCCTTTATCAGCCCACCCATGTCCTTCAAATCAAGAGGCGTCAAAAGTCACGACTGCATCCAAAAAGTCACAACTCTGCTCCGTTTTCAACTTCCAAGGCCGCGGGGTGTTGCGTGAGGGCGACTGAGTCTGTGAAAAGGTCCAGCACCACCGGAGGGGCTGGGGAAGGAAGGTGCATCCGACGGACTCCCTACGGCCCCAGCAGGCCAGCAAATGACGAAGGCCACACGTCGGGAGGCACGGGGCTCCGCGCCCGCTGGCTCGGTTTCCAAGCCAGTAGGTAACAGGCAAGAGTGGTCACGGCGGCCTTAGTCCCTCAGCTTGGGAGAGGAGGAAGAGTGGGGGTGCACTGGGAGAAGGGGAGGGAGGGCTAGGGGAGGAGGGGGCCAGGGTGAGGACATAAGGAAGAGGAAAGGGAAGGGAGAAGGAAGCTGCCACCGGATGGGGACGGGAGGAGAGGAGCCTGGCCAGCAGAATTCTGGGATGGCCCCCGAGATTCCTGTCAGTGGCGTACCTGCACGGCACAGCACAGCCCTCTGCCCCACGTGCGCGGGAATGTGGATGTGGTGGATGGCGCTCCTGTGATTGGGATGTGTTAGACAGCAAAGAGAACCACACGAATAATTCAGAGCCCTCATCAGCTGACTTCCAGTTGAGCAAAAAGGACACTGTGCTTGGTGGGCCTGCCCTCATCAGGTGGGGCCTTTAAACTGAGGTCTAGGCGTCAGCGAGTGTACCCTGCTGGTCTGGAGAAAGCGAGCTGCCACGAATGAGGGGCAGTGTGGCCTCGGAGAACTGAGCGCAGCCCCCGCTGATGCCAGCAGGAGCAGGGGCCCTCCGTCCTACAGCCACAGGGAGTGAATTCTGCCAATTCCCTGAACGTGTCCGACCCCAGCGGTGCTCTCTGTCATCTCAGCCCAAGGCAGGGCTGCGGCTGGGATCCCAGCAGCTTCGGCACGGCCCTCACTGGGGCCCGGGGCTGCTCTGTGCCCTCCCCACAGAGCCAACAAGGAAGGGCAAAGGCGGCCGAGCAAGCCCTCGGCGACTCCCCCGGCACAGTCGCTCCATGCCAGGGACTCTAGAAATGGCAGGCTCTGGACCCCGAAGCCTCCCTTCTCTGCTCCAGACCGTCCCTGCTGAGACACATAGTAAGATATTTAAGGTGCGATGATAGGATCTCTCTCTGATTCGTCCCAAAATAACCTGGGTGGTGGAGGGCGTGGATGTGAATGGCTGTGAGCTGACCACTACCAAGGCTGGGCTGGGTCGGGGGACACGGGGCTCTGTAAACTGATGGCTCTCGATGTCATCCCCCAGCAGAGTACCAGTCTCACCTGGAACCTGTCAGAAATGCAAACCTCAGACCTGCTGGGCTCCAGGGCTCCAGGGCTGTCGGGAATCCCTGATCCCTCGCACCTGCCCTAGGCAGGCCAATACTTCTCGGTCCGTCTGACATGTTTCCTAATACATGGCAAAGATTTAAAAAGAAGGAAATGAAGGAGCCCCCAAACCAAAGCCCACTCTTGCTGCTGCTACGAGGCCTCCGTGGTGCTGCAGGTGTTTGCTAGAAGCCCCCGCGGTGTCACTCCACCGGGCTCCCCCTCGGCCTGCAGCTGTCTCAGGGCTGGCGGAGCAGGGGGAGGCGCTGACACCGCTGAACTCCTCAGACCAGATCCCAGATCCTGCTCCCAGCTGGCGAGGGTCTGGAATGACAGAGTGCCACCTCCTTGTGCAGGCAACACAGCCGGGCCCTCCCCCCAGGGTCCTACTGCCCCGGCAGGGGTCCCACACACAGCATCACAGGCACTGGGCAGTAAAGTAAGACTGTCGAGGGTGGGGATGGCTGGGAAGAAAAGACTCCATTTATCATCAGAGTTGCCTCATCATAATAATCTAAAAAGCTAAACCTTTGACTCCAGAGTTCTCCTTTTACGTCTTATTTTACCATATAGAAACACAACAGCAGCCTGGTACCGAGGTGATTATGTATGGTGTTGATGAGTCTGAAACACACAAGGCAGCACAGGCCTGACCCCCAGGCCTCCTAAACAGCTGGTCGAGACAGCCAGGTCTCCCAGCCACAGTCCTTGACGCCACCCCCACAGCCTGCTTTGGAGCCAAAGGCTATGGAGGGGCCTCTGCTGGGGCCCGTCACCAGGCCAGGGGGAGACAGACCACCAAAGCCACCCTTCTCCCCAGGGAGGACTTCTCTGGCCTGCACAGACCCTTGTGTGATGTCTCGGGAGCCCGGCTGGAGAAGCTTCCAGAAAGCTGTGCAAAGAAGTCACCATCTTGAGCCACAGATGAAAGCAGGCCTCAGGAGCTCCCTTCTCGAGGGGGCCCTACGCCACACAGAGAGCCCCGACGGGCTCTAGTTCTAGACAGAAACACAGAGCAGACATGCGAGGCCGAGAGACAAACAGTCCGACCGTGCCTGCTCTTCCGGGGCCCTGACAGGCTCCCACTCCGAGCACCAGAGATTCCCAGCTGCAAAAGACAGTCATCCGGAGATGACAGCTGCTCCTTCCTCAGGGTCAGGGAGCTCAGGGACAGCCTGCTCGGGCTGGGGGTGAGGGCAAGGAGAACTAGAAAAAGAAATTATTGACCAGGACACAAAGACCAAGCCTAGGACAGAGGCAGCAGAGCACCCTGCTAGCTAGAGATGCTGCCCAGGGGGGAGCAGCCCCAATACCCTGAGCCCCAGTTCCAATGATGTCTGGGGGCTCTAACATATTTGCATCCTTCTTGTGGCCCCTCCCAGGAAGTCCCCATGCAAAGGACATGACATGGTGGGGCAGAGGTCCTCATTGCTGTAGGGACGAAGGTGTGGCGGGGGGCCCTCGTGGCAGCTTCTTCAAAGCCCGGCAGGACTACAGGGAGTCCCAGCTCTGCTTGTCCATGTCCTGAGCGTTGCAGCTTTCCTGGGGTTCCGGCCTAGCGTGGAATTCTACACCCCAGGACCTCCCACCCTGCAGTCACAGAAAACGTTCTCGCTCTGCTTTCAAACTCTGTAGTGACACCCAAGGAGTCCAGAATTCTACACAGCGGCTGCGAGGGATTTATGAGCCACAACTCTGGGGCAGTTCTCAAGAAATAGGACTGAGATGTGTCACTTCCTCCACCCAGGCTGAGAAAGCCCTGGGGCCCGGGGAGGCACCAAACCTCAGCTGGGGAGGCCAGCTCATCCCCGCGGAGACTCACTGCGTGTTGCTCATGCACAGGTCAGTGACTGCCGCGCTCTGGGGGCGGGTGCTGAGCCACCGTTGGCCAGAAGCCTGTTCCCACACGGTGGGGACACGGTGGGGGCGAGAGAGAGGACTGCGCCCGGGAGGACTGCGCCCAGCCGCACAGCGCTCCGCAAGCGGGAGGGCGTCTGCACGCCCATCACACACGTTCATCTGGGCCCCCAGGTGTTAGAATCAAGCGGAATTGAAAATCCGGTAGCTTTTTTCCAGGCCCCATGATGTGTTCCAACCCTAGGTTCCGATCTTCCTGGGAAAGTGTGAAGGATGTCTGTGAAGTTCGCTCCTGTGACTGGAAGGGAAGCTTGTGCGGTGAAGCCTGAAGTGGCAACAGGAGCCGGTTTTGTTTACAAACAAGCAGGGCCTGAGCAGGAGGAGGCCGCCACGCAGAGGCCCTTCCCGAGTGGCCTTTGCTACGGGAAGTGGCAACAGCCACCAACCTTTGTTTTCTTCATAAACCCCCCACCCCTCAGATGCAGGAGCCTCTAAAAATAGCCTGTTACTCAGGGCGACGAGCAGGGGGAAGGGGAAGCGCAAGCCTGCTGCCTCCCAAACCGGCCACCTTTCCAGGCAACCTGGGTAAGTCCCCCCAAAACCACAGGGAGCCCCCTCTACCGCCATGGCTGGGAGGACAATCGCTACTGAGCGAGGACACGTGGCTGTCAGTGACGGAAGTGCTGACTCAGAGGGCATTTTGGAAATGGGGGGTCACACCAATGGGGGAGCGAATGGCACAGAAGGGGCGGGGCCAGGGCCGCCAATCACCCCGTATCAGGCCCGCACTGCGGCTTCTCCGGCAGATAGAAAAACTGCTGTTTTTAATTCTTAGATCTACAAACTGATTCCAACTTACAAGTAAACTCAACATATATCTTACTCAGTTCAAACATACATTAAACATTCCAGGAATCAGCACGGAAATTGAGGGAGGATTACACCTGGCTTTGTTCAGAACTTTCCCGGGAGTCAGTCACAGTTTCAGAATGTCAAATCACAGATGGCGACATGAGGGGTGGCGTGGGGGGTCTCAGCACCGCACACCTGCGTCTGTCTGTATCCGCCGCTCCTGGTATGCCTGGGTTTGAGCACTTCTGTATCAAAATTCATGCTGTATTACTATAAATTACCTTTATTTCTTTTTAAGTAAATATCATACTGACTTAAAATGATGCATGCTGGCTGATTTTACGACCTATGAACTTCATTTCAGGTTAGTAATGAGGATGTTAAGGAACTTGTTACACAAAGGGCTGCTGGGGCTGGCAGGGTTGGAACCACAGTGGCGGCAGCTCAGTGCAGAAGCGGGTGCCGTCCTCCCCACACTCAGACCGCTCACAACCACACAAACTCGCTCGGGTACAACTTAGAGAACAGGCCTGGGGCGGGTGCTCAGGCCACAGAATAAACAGGACATACTTTCACCAAGTTTAGGTGAAGATTTGGAAGACATGAAGTTAAAAACCAAAGCTTAACCGGTTATTTAAAACACCATGTTCCCATCAGAATTAGCTCAGACGAATTACGGAGTACACTAAAATTATCATGAAATGTTATGATAAAACAGCAGCCTTCACAGAAGCCTTTACCCTGCAAGGCTGCTCCTGCCTGGGCTACAGCCTGAGGAGGGGGCCCACCACCTCTGCGACGGCGGAGCTGGTGGACGAGTCCCGGAAACACTGGGTGCGCCCGTCTCTCTCAGGCTGTGGCTGCAGCCTGCTCGGTAGGGATCTGAGTCTCCGCGGCTGGAGACTGTGCAGACCTAGCCCTGCCCACTGGCTTGGGCTCTCCCGCTTACCAGTTATGTGAGCTTCGGTAAATTACTCAATTTTGAACATCTGCCCTCATTACAGAAGTAGGGGGGGAACATAACCTCTCAGAGTTTCCTTCTCCACTGAAATTCTATGTCTACATAATCTCTAAGAGCTTATCTTCTGAAATTCTGTCTTTACCCCAGACGTGAATTGAATAATTCATAATTAAATGTACACTGAGGTTGTCCACAGACTTTTCTTTCTCTGCTTTGCTACTGGAAATCTCCGGACTTTGCTTTTCAGAATAATGAACAGATTTAAGGTACTTCACAAACTAAAATAACAAACACATTAAACAGGAACAAATGATGTCACTGTGTCGAGGGCAATGACTAATCCATTTACCTGTTCAAATGTCACAGCACGGTCGGGGCTCGGCAGCGACCCGTGCTGTGCGGAGGCACGCAAACGCGGCGGACGCATTTCTACTCTTGCAATTCATACGGTTTTTTCCTGAGATGAACGAATCTTCCTATTTCCTTCCATAGCCTCAACATGCTGGAAACAGAAACGAGAGCCAGGACAACCACTAACGGGCTGTGTGGGACTGAAGGCGAGGGTGGGTTGCCTCCCTTGTGCCTCCTCTCTCCAGGTGACAGGTGTCCCTCCAGCCAGCGCCTGGACTCCCCTCCCTTCACCTCTGCCTGCCCCACTCAAGGTCGGCCTATAAACGCCTCAGCTTTAAGGTTTCACCAAAACATTTCAATTGTTCCTGCTCAGAACACGGCTGAGCACTCCGGCAGTACCAGGGGCTCCGGCCTTGGGCGGCACAACTACTGACGAGCTTTCCTGCATTCGGCTGGTGCTCCTGACTCCTGATAGTCGTTTCTATCCTCAATGAACTTGTTTACTGGGATGGGGATGAGGCAGGAGCTATACAACACACAGAAAAAAAGGCTTAAGTCACAGCGGTTCCTGGGTGTACGTATGTTGACGTACGTAATAATTAAAATGGTAGCAAAACAGAAGTTTCTACAGTCTTTCATTGCTACTGTTCTTTTCCTTTATTTAGAAAAATAAAATTCATTGCATGAGCTCTTACCTGAAAACTACCAGATATAGAAAAGTTCGACAGGGTGGAGGCTTCTCAGCATGCATTCGGAGCAAAGACTCGGGTCCTACAAGGCTGCCTTAGTACAAAGCAGATCCTTCAGCCCCCACGCGGGGTTGCGAGACCCCAGGCCGCAAGGAAACGCTGATAGCAGCAGCGGCAGCAGCACATCTGCCTGCTAGATGCTGCCCTAAGCACTGTATACAGTGGTGACAGTTAGCAGCAGCGGTTCCAAGTCAGCGGGCTTGGGTCTGAACTGCCTACTCGCTGTGGGGACTTGGAAAGTCCCCTGACTTTTCTAGCCTCAGTGTCCTCTTTATCTGTAAACTGGAGATAACAAAACTACCTACCCCCCATGAGGTCATGGCAAGGGTCAGGGAAAACCTGTGTACACGACACCCACTGGGCTGACTCGGCAGGGGTTTGGTAAATGTTGGCTACTTTTACGACTTGCACAGTATCTTCTGTGACAGCTACTCATCTAACAGAATAGACTCCGTTGCCGTCACGTTTGGAAGCACAGTGAGAAGACAGGCACACTAAGGCACCCACCCAGCAGAAGAGCCGGAAAAGGTGCCACCCAGGAAACTTCAGAGGAGGCAGATGGATATTCCCAACTCAGACCAAAGCCCTCTCCCTATTCCTCTTCCCCTGGGAAAACTACGCACCCACTTGCCACAGAAAATAAAAAACACAGGAGAATCCGAAATGATCTCACTTGGATAATCTCCATTAGGCAAACATATAAACGCAACATTTTGGTTTAAAGTAAAAGTAAATCTTACTTCTCTGCTACAAAGTAGTTACAATTTAGATTCAAGCTCAAGCTACTTAACTGGTTTTTAAAGTTGTTGAGTTACAGTATCAAGGAGAAGCCACTTGAAACACCGGGCCCTCCCCAAAATGAATGAATGAACAAATCTCAGAAGACATGTTCGTGATGCTGGGTGTTTTTTTGTTTGGTTTATAGTTCTGGAGTCTGACCGGGGTGGGGGTGGGGCGGGGGATTGTAGTGGTGGTCTGCAATCCCTTACGTGGCAATTCTGAGGCATTCAATCTTGCATGCAGTCAAAATAATGCTTTGTTTAATTTGGGAGAAAGAATCAAGTTTATTTAATTTTATCTAGATAACCTGAATAATGAAAGTCCTAGTAAATCCATTCCCTGAAAATGAGCTTCTTCACTTAAAAAACAAACTAAAATTTGGGTGGCCTCCAGCAAAAACAGTAAGGTAATAAAAATTCCTCTTCTCCCCATCCCATGTCTAACATACACTGAGATGTAACAGGCTTACTGATTGGATAACAGGTTAGTAATCTAAACATTATGTATGGACTCTGGGGCTCCAAGATTAATCTTCTAAATACGAGTATTTTGGAAACGCTAGCGTGTGAGTAACCAGTCATAAACACTTCCTTTGCTGAGTCACATCGACTGATTTTTTAGGGATAAGAATTGCTCTTGAACATTGCCTTTTGAGGAGCAAACACTGCACCAACATTCAGTCTCACAATTCAGCAGGGATTGGATAAGAACCTCACACTCATCAGGTAATACTCCAATCAACTTCGCTGAAAAGCAATTTTGCATCTATAAATAACTTGATTTCCTGTGCTCAGCTGTAAGAGGCAGTTGAGGCTGCAGGGTTTTCTGAAACTCACTAAAGAGGTTTCTGCTCAGGCTCAACAGAAACTAACTCTTAAAAAGGGAAATTCAGTCTCCATCTTTGCCCCCATAGGGCACTCTTAATACTATCAGAAAAGACCTACCTTTCTATTTTTACTTCTTAACTGCTCAGGGAAATGACACGTCTGAAACAAACCACAGGACTCCAGTGCTCACCATCTCAGACTGAGCTACAGCAGAGCCGGCCACCTCATGCTGACTTCATCCCCACATTTGTCAACACTCCCACTCTCCAAGACCTGGGGACCCTGGCACAGGTGCCCACAATGAGATGGGACTTGGGAGATGGTGTCCACGTTGTACCCTGACAGCCCCTCCCTGGGACGGAACTGACCATCTGCGAGGGCTGGGTGCTAATCAGTATGTGGAAAGAGACCAGGGGTGACACAACCCTTCACAGACATGGGGAAGTTACAAAAGTTAAAGAAATGCACAGTTTCTCCACTGTGGGTAGCTGATCCTCTCCTACGGCTCCAAGGCCGGTGCTGACTTGCTTAGGAAGCTGCTCAGATCCTGCTTTCGTCTTGCTAGGTGAGGCAGAGCCCGTCAAATCGACTTCCTCCTACAACCCAGCTCTGCCCTTGCACCAATGCAGCCCCCAGCCCCTCTTCTCCATGGGAGACCCCTGTTCCCAGGACCCAGGGACACAATCTGGAAGACAAACTGGCACAAACGAGGCTGAGACACCCGCTACTAGTCCTCAGCTGGTGTACTTGATCTATGGCCCAGAGTGAGCGGCGCAGGGTGACTCTACTTCTAACGCACCCCAAGCCCTGCCCGGCTGTCATTCGGCATATTTCCCTTCCAGCCAGACCATTAACCTCACAAACAGGGACCATGTTTTACTTCTACCCTCCACGGCCCACTCTAACAAAGTTTCTGCTACTATTTACTAAAAAAAGCTCCTACAGATTCACAATTTCTTACTGGAAAGCCCTGGAACCAAATGTGTTTCAGAATTCGACGTAAACACATCTAAAAAGGTTTTGTAAGGGTAATAAGACGCATACACCCTATATTCTGGTACAACCGGAGTTGCAGCCCTTACTCAAACACATCAACAAGGCTGCGGAGAAACGCATGACTATTCACACGAAGGGGGATAAAGACTAAGAATAGCCTCCCATCAGGACGGTCCTCTGCCAAAGTCCTGCCACAAACTTACAAAAACAAGACACAAACCTTTCCGTTTTCAGAGCTCACTGGATTCTGGAACTGGGGGTGAGGGGCAGTGAGCCTGGGCAGGTCAAGCACCTCCTCGCTGGATCCCGTCCAGACTCTCCTCTCACTCCTTCCTGGCAGCCTCTCCACCGAGCAGTCAACCGAGGCCCGCCCAGGAGGCACCGCGCCCCAGCGCAGGCTAGGTGTTACCAGACTTCCACATATGCCTGCGAGGGGCCTGTCCCTCCCTTCCTCACATCCAGATCTGTGTTTACTCTCCCCTTCTCCAAGGACTCTCAGCCAGCAGTTGGTTCCTCCCCACATCCACCCCATCCTCGCCATCTATGGTTGGCCCAGGCTGCTCCCCGGAACACCAGCATTCCTCTTCCTTCCTTCTTTCAACGGCCCTTTCCTGACAGCAGTGCCAGGGTCTCCCTCCAGGTTCCAGGACCCTAGGAGCTAATTAGGCTAAGGCAGAGGAACCAGCTCCAAAAGCCCTGGCCCACTGACAGAACTCTGGATGAGGTCAGAGAAAAAGCACACCAAAAGGGACAAAAAAAAACCCCCTCACCACCTGACAGGCAAGCAACTGAATTTTCAAGTGTGTTTTCATCAGAATCTACTTCTGTACTCCTCTCTGGCATTTCCTAGTAAATGTTTCCAAAGTCAGGGCCGCCCTATCCATCTTGAATCTTTCACCAGCACCCGGAAGATGATTAATTTCTACCCGATGAAGGAGCGATTGTTTTGGGCTCACACTTTTATCAAGGTCCCATGAAGACCGGATAAAGTGGAAATGTAGGGGTTCTCTGTGTACTAACTCCACAAAATATTTCTTTTCCAAAGTGTCCCCTTTCACTTTTAAATATTTCCATTCGCAATCAACCACTAGCTGCTTGAAAATAGGTAGTTACAAAGCTTCCCCACCTCGCTGCCCAATTTTAATGCCAAATTACCCCTACCTCCTTGATCCCACTACTGGGTGCCCAGCCGGGAAACGGCAAAATCCCACAGGTGGCGGATCCTGTCCAGAGTGGGAAGACCCTGGGAGACCAAGCCAAAGTGGACGCGGGATGCAGGGTCCTTGGGGAGGTGGTCCTAGGGTCCAGAGAAGGATAAGTGCTCCCAAGGACCCCAGCCACTGGTGTGCCAGCCTCGGGGAGAGCGTGCTGGCTCTGGGCACCAGTTCCTGGGCGCTGTATTTTGTAAAATACCAACCAAGCAGCTCGGTGTGAAATTCTAGACCAGGCGCATATCCGGCCAGAGCCAACCAGCTGGGCAGAGCCTGTCAAGGGACAGTCCCCGCAGGCAGAGGAGAGAGACCGCGTTCCTTCTCGCCCTTGGAAGGGGCGTCTACAATAAAATGCGCTTTCCAGCGCTGTGAGAGGCGCCACGTCCGGGGCCCCCAGCCGAGCGGAGAGCAGAGCCCGCTCCTGCCCGCACCTCGTGCTGGGGCGCCCAGTCGCGGGGCTCCTGCCCGGTGGGGCCCACCCCGCGGCCGCGGCGGAAGGTGCCGACTGCTCTTGACCTTAGAACAGTCAGAAACTCTGTTAACAAGGACCGTCCGCAGTCGGAAAGAAAGTTCCCAAAGTGTGTTCCCGTCTTACCAGTCGCTGAGCCTCGGGACTCAGACAGTCTATTTCCTTGTTCTGCGCGGCCGCGGGGTTGGTCATCCTGCCGGCCACACGCGCGACCCCGCTCCCGGCGGGGGCTCTCCGCACGGCCTCTGGCGTCCGCGGCGGGCACCTCTCAGCGCAGCCGCATCCCGGCGCGGGGCTCTGCCCGCGAGCGCAGCTAGTCCCCGCGACGGTCCGCGTCCAGACGGCCGAGGAGCGCTGTCGCCGGGCGGCCCGCGGTTCCCGGGCTCGGGCGCGGCCGCAGGGGCGGGGCGCAGGTGGCCGCGGGCCCCGCCGGGCGGGGGAGGGGACCCGGGAGGGTGGAGAGGAGCCCGGCGCCGCCCCCCGCGCCCCGCCCCGAGGGGCCCGCCCCCCGCGCCGCTCTCGGTCACCGCCCAGCCCCTGCGGAACCCCACCGGAAAGACGCCGGGGCACAAAAGGCCCGCCGGCAGCTCCGCCCGCCGCCCTCCCGCCCCGGCCTGGGTCTGCGGGAGGAGGGCGAGCCGAGAGGCCGGGGGAGGCGAGCGCTCCACTGAGGGGGTCCCGCAGCCGGCAGGGGTCGGCTCGAGGAGGGGTCCGCCGGGGGAGGAGCCAGGGCGGGCAGGGCCGGCGGGGCGGGGCGGGCGGAGAGCCGGGTTCCCGACCCGCACGTCCTGCAAACTCGGGTCGGAAGCCTCCGCCCCGCGCAGCAGCACCTGCCGCCGGTGCCGGCCGACGCGTCCCCCGAGAGGGCCCGGCTTCCAGACGGCCGGTCCTCGCCCGGTCGCTGCGGCCGCGGGGCTGGGGACGAGCTCCCAGGGCCCGGTGCGAGCCGTTCGGCGCCGATTCGGGTCTCAGAGCCCGGGGTCTGCACCGTCCAGGCTTCGCCGCGCCCCGAGGGCGCACGAAGGGGCTGGTCTCCCCCACCCCGGGAGAGGGACCCGACTCCCCCCACTCGCCCCTCGTAATTTAAAATAAAAGTCCTGCGGCAAAGCGCCGGAAGGGTCCCGGACCTCGCGGGGCCGCGGGCAGAGGCGACGGGACCACGCGGTGGCTATCAGTCAACCGGTTTTGCGCTGCGCCGCGGCTCCTCTCCTGGCCGTGCCCTGCGGACACGTTTCGCGGCCCTTCTTAGAAAGGCCACCTCCCCGCTCCAGACGGGAATCTCCGGCAGAATCGCCTGGCCTAGTTCTCTGCAAAGGCGGCTCCGGAAGTCTTGAGAGACCACAAAGTCACCCTGAAATTTAACAGTCTCCCCGCTCCCCATTCTCTGCACCGACCCAAGTCTCGGCAACACTTTAGCGCGGCCTGTGCGCAGCCGCCTGCGCGCTGGGAACCGGGCGCCCCACGGGCTTCAGAGAGTTGGGGCTCTGAGAGGCTGTGGGAGGGTGGGCGGCGGGGACGGGTGTTCTGCGGGGCGGGGGACACGGAGACGAAGGAAAACAGGCGCTGCGCCAGATTTAAACTTAGCAGATGATCAGAGCTTTGATGGAGGGCATTTCAGGTTCACAAAAGCAACTTTCCAAGAGAATGAAATGCCTATCTTTTAATAGTTTGTTTTCTCACTGTAACACTTTTTAAAATCATTGACATAACAATTCTATGAGTTCAATTATTTGGAGAAAATAATTTTAAACTGTTCTACATAAGCAACTATGGGAACTTACGGGATTTGTCGTGGAAAGCAATTATTATTTTACTACTAGTAACGACTTCACAGATGGGAATGCTAGCCAGTTAATAAAGTAGCCCCCTTCGTTTGAGAGTTGAGTTTGAATGTTCTAATCCAGTTGGCAGATTCTAGAGCTACTCACCATCCCAAACCCTGTGATCGCATGTCCCAGAGCAGGGCACTGGGACAGGCAGCATTTGCTTAGCCTGTCCCTGAGGCAATGCCTGAAGACACCTGCAATTGACACAGGGAGCATTTTCCTAACCTCCCAGGGCCATTCAGCTGCCAGTAGTCAGCATCTGAAAACACAGAGAAGAGAATAAGAAAGTGGGCTCTGGAACTAAGCCGTCTGGGTCAGTTCCCGGCTCTGCTGCTCATTGTGGGAGTTTGAGCAAGTTACTCAGCTCCTGTGTCTTGAGTCTCATCTAACACATGCCAGTGATAATGATGGTGACAACTAAAAGGACCAAAGGCCCTAACAGGTGGACACTGCTGGGCACAGTTAGGGTGAGCTGCCTTGCTAGCCTGGTGCAGCCTCGTATAGACCCAGTACAGTAAAAATAAACCAGTGCCTGCCCTGCTGCCTCTCCGGCCCCTCCTTTGCCCCTCTGCTGCCGGACTGAGTCCCCTGGTAGATGCCCAGGTCTCCTCCCTAGGAGGAAGGAAGCTAGTCAACAGGCTAAGATGCTAAGAACAGGGATGAGCCTGGCAGAGAGTCTATGGGCAGCCCAGGGAAGAGAACAATCCCCCCTCCCCACAAAAGCTATGGGAGGGGGCCCATTGCAGAGCAGGTGCCAGGGAGGTGGACCGTGCCAGGACACTCTTGGAGTAATAAGCAACTAGCTGACCATTCTGGGTACCAGGAACAAACTATTGATACCAGTGATAAGATAATTGCTGATTTCTCATTCCACTAAGTGGTAGCCTGTCGTTGAAAACTGCCATCCAAAACCCTTCTAGATGGGAGGATGCTACGTTCTACTTGTGTTTCAGCCCGGCCACTCCTGTGAGGTGGCTGATCTCAGAACCATCCCCGCTCTAGGACAGATGTCAAAGTCTATACTGCAAGTTGAGTGTTTAATACGTCTTTCTTGGTGTTATTATTTGGGTCCCGAGGCCCCAGGAATAAAGTGTGGAGGGTCCACAGTTGCCTTCTGTTGGTTTTGACACGAATAACTCTCCAATGGCCCC
The DNA here is from genome assembly GCA_963574885.1 of Lepilemur ruficaudatus. Classification (NCBI taxonomy): domain Eukaryota; kingdom Metazoa; phylum Chordata; class Mammalia; order Primates; family Lepilemuridae; genus Lepilemur; species Lepilemur ruficaudatus. Next base: position 29,765 of record CAUYRT010037948.1, on the reverse strand, counting down.
TCCTCAAAGCCCCCTTTCGATGCAGTCCCCCTGTCACCCCAACCCCTGGCCTTTTTTAACTTACAGCAAGGTGACTTGTGAGGGTGGTGACTGGGTGACTGGAACCTACAAACTTGGCGCTGGGGAGCCTGCTCAGAAGTCAGGGTATGGGTTGTGGCTATGAAAGGGGACATTTTGTAGAATGGGAGCTGTGGAAGTACACAGAGCTTTCATCCCAGTGCTCACAGCTCCGGAGGTGGCTTGGCAGAGCAGTATAAAATCCTTTACCCTGACGAAGATAAAACTGAAATCACCTAAGAGTCTGAAACAATCAGACATGAAGCCCACGTTTCTGTCCTCAGAAAGGTGCACAGAAGAAACCCAAGTGCACCTTTGGAAGGCCTGGGAGGTCTCAGGAAGAGGGTGGCTGTCTGTCTGGACCATGGCAGCAGGGCCCAGGAGCTTCCTGTAAAGAGCTGTGAGGTCGAAGCCAGGACTCAATTTTCTCCTCCTTTTGGTATGACGATTCATGGACAGCCACTGCTAACAAGTAGACTCTAAATTTCTGGTCCCTTACTCCAAATTTCCAGGTGGTTAATGACCTGTAAACACACAGAACTGACCTCTTTAGGTCCCTACTAAGCCCAGAGTCTCTGCGCTTACAAAGCACTCAGGCTTTGTGAAAGGTCTGACTGTCTTGAACATTCTTAAAAGTTACCTTGGCTGTGGTAGGATTTTGCCTTGCTCTGTGCCCTCTCAATGAAAATTAAATGCCCAAAACCTAAAAATTTGTTCTCAGAAGTACAAGAGACTCCTCAGGAAAGAACAAAAGATAAATAAAATAGTCTAACTTTGTTCCAGGAACTTCAGAATCACAGCTAACCGGCCGACGCCGGGACATTTACCCAGTCTGGGGCCACGCCCGCCCACGGTTTGCTTTGTCTCCATGGCGCTGGTCTGTTGCTAGGTTCACTAGCTGTGCTGCCCTTGCTTGTATGTGCAGGGGCCACAAAGACAGATCCGTTCAGGGTGACAGCACACAGCCAGAGGCAGACGGGAGGACAGAGTGGCTCTCAGCCTCTAGTCAGATAACTACCATGAAATCATTTTTCTAAATCACAGCCCTCACGTCTGTTTTCCATGAACATGAGTCACTAGCCATATTGATTACAGCGAATAAACATCTCTAAATTACTTGTACAAACCATGAGCTTGCATTTATTTTCTTACTTTATTTGGATCCTTTTGACTAATATCTCAAAGCATATCATAAATGTGGTTCGTGAATTGATCCCCCAGAATTTGCACAGCACCTCTCAGTTCACCAGGTACCTTATGCACACACCGAGACTCACGAAGATTACAGAACTTGTCTACAGATGCAAGTTGGAAGGGTGAAGCCGGGTTTTCAACCCAAGTCCCCACTAAAAGTCTGAGCCCTTAGCACATTATGATGGAAAGCACCCATCGCACTGCCTGGCACAGAGGTGCTCCTTCCCAGCCACCCAGGGGGCTTCGAGGGGAACAGGCATTCAGCAGGTGGGCTTGGTGAATGCCCTTAGCTGTCTCCCTGGGCTTAGCCTGGACCAGTAACCCTACCTCCCACTCCAGGGGTGTTGGCAAAGCAGGGCACACACCCAGGTCGACGCCAGGAGCCGGATCTCCCAGTAAGACCAGGAGCATTGGTAGGAACATCAAACGGGGCAGCCAGACCTCGCCTGCCGTCTGTAAGAAAGCAGTATCCCACAGTCCGCTGGCTCAGGCCCAAGGTGAACTTGGCCTACAGGTCCTGACTGCTTCCAGGGGGCAGAAGCACCTGCAGCGGGAGAGGCTGGACGGCGACAGTGAGCGAGTCTCCAGCATCCGGTACCGCTCCTGTGCCAGGCTTCACACACAAGAGCACACGGCATTCTCACAACAACCAGCCGCTACCAAGATCCCCCCACCCCTCCCCTCGACTGCCCAGACTATGAGTGGGCTCCCCCTTGATGGGAGCATGTTCTCACAGCTCCGGACTTTACAAATGATGGGTGAGTGGGAGGGTAGATCGATGGATGGATGGATGATAAATAGAGAACTAATAAAATAGAGCACTTTGGTGGGTTATCATTAACTATCATTGAGCCTCAGTATTTTATATTTTTGTAGAAAAACAGAAACTCTTAAAAATGACATGCTTTTAGAATTTTTTTTTTTACATAACTACCTAGCACCCAGCAATTCACCACACTTCTTTTTCATTTAATTGGTTTTTGGTTTTGTTTTTTAAATCGCTTTGGATATTCTAAGGAAGGTGGTGAGTTTGATTCTTGGCTGAGCTGAGTTGGAAGTGGTGGCAGAAAGGCTCGGTGGAGATGTCCCACGGGCACTTTGGCACAGAGTAGCGATCAGTTAGAGGTGAAGATACAAACTGGCAGCCTGTAGATGACAGGAAGGAGCTAGAAGGAAGGAGCCTTGAGATTTTACACTACCCGGATGAGATGTGTAAGGACCAAGCGAGGCCGAGGAGGGGCCGTTGAGGAACAGAAACAGAGGTGGCTGCTGGAAGCCTCAGAGTGAAGAGAACAAGGTCGAGAACGTCTTTAATTTGCGACTAGAAAAACATTGGTTATTGCATCCTATTGTGAAAATTCTACAATTAAACCCTTTCCGTGACTCGTGCGTGTATAATAAAGGGTAGACTGCAGCCTCGGGGGACAGCAGGACCACGGGGAGGTTTGTTCCTTTGGTCACAGGTTTGTAAGGATGGAAGAGACTCAGAGCCGGGGGCTGGAGGCTGGAAGGAGAGGGAGAAGGGACGGAGTTGCAGGGAGGCTGAGAACCTGCCAACTAACGGGGCGCAGGGAGAGGGGGATAGCGGGAGAGGGAGCGGCCAGGCACTGGCCCGAGTACCGACCGACTCAGCACGTGACCTGATTCTGACTAAATGGGACTATGAAGACCAAAATGGGCAGGAGAGGGCAGATAACAAGAAGGAGCTGTCGCTGTGCAGGGACCCTGGGTGGCAGAATTGAGGGAGGATGAGGACCAAGAGGAGGAGAAACTGAAGGACCTGCCACAGAGCCCCACCGGGCCCAGCCTCGGTGCGCTGCGCCTGAGCTCCGAGCCCTGCCGTGGAACCATCGAACCAGATAATACTGCCGAGGGGCAGAATCTGATCCACGCTTAAAATAATTTCTAATGTATTTTACTCTGGAATTAAGTTCATCTCCAGAAGTGTCCAGGAATAAGTCCGTAACAATCCTAAATGGATCCGTTTTTCCAGTCCATCCCTCAGAACTGGGGATCCTTAAGGCAGACCAGAGTGGTCACAGAAACATCCCCTACCCATGGTAACCAAGGAAATGGCCACAAGCACATGCAATAAAGCATCTCTTAGGAAAACCTATCCTGTTTTTCATTACCCTGACACACTGCAAATATCTACCAATTATTTTCTAAATATATTGAAAACAAGACAACTAAAATCATCATGTATTTCTTAGTCATATAGGAGCAAACTTTGAAAAGTACCCCTAGCCAACTCTAGTGCAAAGAAAAAAACCTACATATGTTTTCAGAATGCTCTTGATCAGAACAGACGGTGACATGGGAAATAAGCTTTACTCTCAACAATTGTGTACATAGTGAACAGATCACCCCATTGGCAAATACATCAACTATTTCAATACATGCTTCGGAACAGACAGTGGCAATTTCAATAAAAAAGAAAGCAATATTTTTTTTCAGATACCCATTTATTTGGCTTTGCCCCAGTAATCCTGCCTATGAGCTTAACATCCCAGAAAAGATGGATTGTCACTACAATCAGAGACATGAAATAATCTCTGCCCCACTAGCTGAAAATCCAGAAACCAGCCAGGCTACAAGTGTGGCTGACAAACGTCATTCACAGAAAGGACGTGTGGGGAACACAGGGCTTCGCAGTCTGAATTTAAACAGTTCCTATAGCAAACAGGGAAACGTAAGGGTACCCAAGTTGGATTCAAAAGTTTAAAAGTCAGGCACTGCAGCCAAACAGCTTGATTTACAGATTACCTGACTGAAAGACAGACAAACACATCAGGAAAAGTGAGCGACCTTCCAACCTAAGGTCCAGAAATTCCTAAAATAGCATCCCTAAAATACTCTTTCCAAGAAAATGAGTTTCCCTGAAGGAAACTGCAGACTGAAACACACTTCAGCACGACACTACAGACATGCCCACACTCCCACACAAGGGCTTCCCCTTACGCTGCAGCCCCTGAAATGCAGTTCAAGGAAAAGCCATCAGCTGTCAGGCTGCAGGAAAGTGCCACATTACAAGCTGCTTCTTCATCAGCCCTTCATAGGAACTGGATATCTTTAGGAAAGACTTGAACTAGAAAAGCCTCACCTTTGAAAAGTGAAGATTTTTAGATGAGCTTCAAAGGGAGTTTGAGGAACAGCACGCAACAGCCGTCGGGAGAGATGTTTGGCAGAAGAGTGGAAATTCTGGAATAACTGGAGATCAAATAGCTACTCCTGACCACGTCACCTTTATACCCTTCACCTGACTGGGGCGGCTGCCTTTGCATAATGGCAAGGGTGTGGCGCCCCTCCCCACTGGAGGCTTTCCAGATGCTGCTTCTGACCAGCGGGTCTGATTTTAGTTACTCGGGTGACAGCGAGGCCCCTCCCCACATCTCCACGTCAGTGCTGGCGTCTGTATCAAATGTGGTTTTGGCCCCTGTGGGGAAACTCCAGTGTAAATAAAGAGCAGGGTTCCCCAGCTCGGCACTGTGGACGCTCCTTTGCTGTGGCCGCTGCCCTGTGCATCGGCACTGCTGGCCTCCACCCACTGCGTGCCAGCAGCACGCTCCACCCCCTGCTGTGACAACCAAACCGGTCTCCACAGATTGCCAAAAGGCCCGCGGATCTAGAAGGACCTGGACCTGCATCCAAGGTACCCACACTTGGAAGCACGATGGCTTCTCAACTTATATAGATGAATCACGCCCCAACAGATCCATAGCAAACTATGCACAGAAATGACGGTCAAGACGGGAATAGGACAGCACATCATCCAATACCTGCGGCCCTCTTTTTTCAAGTAAGAGCTCGAAAGGTGGGTGAGAAAGTCGGCACGGGGAACACTGAAAGATAGGACGTGGGGGCCACAGGGTGGGAAGGGACAGTCATGCCACGGCCAAGGGTGTGGCTGTGGGAGTCAGGTGAAAGACAGAACCTTGGAAGCGAGAAGGTCAAAGAACTGAGTTTTGCTTCTCACCACCCCGGAAGGCCCCGTCGCAGAGTAAGGGACGGGAGAGCAGGCGGCCCTGCACCCTGCACAGAGTGCCAGGGACTTGGGCAGGAGCCCTCAAACCTCCAAAGAAGAAGGTCGGCAGATAATCTGAAGTCCTGCTCTGCTGCTTACTAGTTTGTGGTTTCAAGCAAATCCCACGATCTCTACCAGCTTCCTGTGCTGAACAGGGAGAGATGCAGCTACCAGACAGCAGGGACTGCAGAGAACGGGGGACCCCACAGAGAACCTGCAGCCTATTCTGTCTGCTGTTACTTTACCACACACAGAGGACTTCTCCTGCCAGACAAGGGGCTCTGGAATCACAATTTACACACAGGTTAGAGAAGTCCTGGGTAGAGACTAGTGTCACTCAATTAGCTTGGACTGGGTTTAAAGTTTTCATCAGCATTTTTGGAACATGCAGGGAGCTTCTGCCATCTTTCAGGCAGCTGTGCCCCTTTGAACCCAGAATTTCACGGTTGCCTTATTGCTATTCCCAAAGCCAGGCTTTCGGTGTTCTCGGTCCTGACAAGGATATCTGGATATGACCACGTAAAAGACCGATGCGTGGAGACAAAGCCTGGAAGGAAACAGAATAAACAAAGGGCTGCTCTGTCGAAGTGGCGGAACTGTGGGAACTTTCTTGCTTTTGGAACAGCCTTAGATATTGTCAGAATACTCTTTGTACAATACTCAGGTTAAGGAACTCGAACTTTATTCGGGAAGCACTAAAGGACCCACCTAAGGTATTGGAACAGGGAGGTAGGATTTTGTTTGAACAAAGAATGTGTAAGCTATAAAAAGTTGAAAATCACCCTTGTTATTCTTTTTCAAATAACAAGAGTGGCCAGCCTCACCATTTATTCTCCCAGGTTAACTTTAGAGTCTGTTTGTTAAGCTTTCAACCGACCGTGCCCCCTCAACTGGGATCTCATTTGAACTGCATCGTACAGTTCAGTGTCCATGCGGCACTGGTTCCAGGAGCCGCCCCCGGGTACCACAATCCACGAGGCTCAAGTCCCTGATATGGAACGGCGTGGTATTTGCACACGACCTACGCACGAGCTCTGTATAGTTTATGTCATCTCTAGATTACTTATAATATCTAATACAGTGCACATGCTCTGTAAAGAGTTCTTGTATTGTATTGTTCGGAGAATAATGACAAGGAAAAAAGTCTGCACATGTTTAGTGTGGACAAAACCATCCACTTTCCCCCCAAATAATTTCACTCCTAGGTTGGTTGAATCCATGGATGTGGAACCGACAGGCAGGAAGGGCTGACTGGGTTTATTAACCACCTGGGGACGGGCCAGCATCTTTCCAACATAGAGTCTTCTTACTCGGAAACAAGGTCTCTATTTTTCAATGGAGTATGTCCCTCAGTAAATTATTAGTTTTCTTTCTGCAGGCCCCGCGTATTTCTTTATTCCTTCATGCGACTCTCAGTGGGATCTGGGTCTTCTCTCTTTTCCATTATTTAAAAAATTCTGATGGCAGGATATGGGAATGCTCTGGATTTTTGTTTATAATATTAGACACTATCTCGCTGAACTCTCAGTTTGAGAGCGATTCTGTGGATTAGACAGGTATGTAGTCTGCATGTAGGCACACACGCTATCTCCTCCTTTTCAGTAGTTATACTGCTGATTTCTTACGGGTCTGAACATCAGAACCGCATCATCGCTGTAACGTTACAGAATCTTTTACCTATATCCCTTTCTTCTTAAATTGGATGTTCTGCCATTAGGAAAATAGTAGGGACACAGCGGGTTAGTGAGTTAGTGCCTGCACTGTAATAACATAGCATGGGACTCTAGGCTGGCTGGAGTTTAAATAGCATTTGCAATTACCTGTAAGATAAAAGAGAATAGTGCCATGGCACACCTAAAGGGAAACACAAGTCTCACAACAGGACATTGTTCTTGCCTAAAGGCTAGAATCTAATTTTGACCAATAAAAGATTAACAGGCAAAGCAACTTGGAGAAGGAATAACACTCAGGTCAGTGAGAAGTTCTCGTTGTTGATATGAGAACAGGGTAACCAGGGGCACACGCAGCTGGTGCTGCCTGGGGCATCCTCACCTGTGGGCAGGTTCCCTACCGCTCTCTGTGTCTCGGTTTCCTCACCAGTAAAATGGGGGTGATGACGGTGCCTTAGTGCACAGGGTTTACAAGGGTTAAATGAGTTGGTATTCATAACCATTATTTAAATACAACGCTGAATGTCAGTGCAGGGAAGATGTTGGCTCTATGCAATGCAAGCTGCAAAACAGTTCCAGGGGCCTTTGCTCTAAATCTGATGCACCCAGTCACACTTCACAGAGGGATGTGGGAGTCAGCTTCTGCCCCAGACAAACCCGCCCCTCCCCACCCGCCTTCCTGCCACACCCCAGCGCTTCTACGTCTCCCCTCTGCCCCTCAGCTCAGGTCCCCAGCCGGTATGTATGGCCGGGTGCGGGGAAACACACGTGCTTGTTAAACATGCACACAGAGCTCTAAGTCCTGCGGCTCTGGTGCGAGCAACCACGTTACTTTTCTACAACGAGAGGCCTGAATTCGCGACGGTTATTTTTGTAAGGCACCCGGTACTTCCTCGTTGAGAGTTATGATCTAGGCGGCTGGACTTGAACTTTGAGAGCCAGATAAGGAGGCGTGACTGTGTCTGCAAAGAATGGCGTTAGGCAATGGAAGCCCCGGAACTTCTCCTTTTGGGTGCAGAGACTTTCCCATGGTATAGATTTTAGAAAAAGGGGAAATTATCCACCCACAGTGATGCAACTAACTTAGGGTATTAAAAAAATACATGTGTTCAAACCTTTCAGCTCCAATATTCTGTGGTTATTTAAAATATATGTCTTATATTTATAACAAAATATCATAGCTCCATCTCTAACTTTTAGCATGTTCATCTCCAAGAGAGGACAAAGGGGCGGATGTGCCCCGTGAGGAAAGCAGACGTGAGGGGGGAACGCATGTGGCTGGGAGGGTGGCCAGCTCCAAAGGTGGCCACAGGTAAGCTGTGCTAGGGGCTTATGTTGGCTTAATAATATCAGATGATAGAATGATGAAAAGGGATCCATATTAAAATTTCAAATAATTCACATTAAATGCAAAAGATAATTTACCCTTTTGTAGGCACACTCAACCCAAGTGTCCACTGATGGACGAATGGATAAACAAAATGTGGTGTATACGTATAACGGAATTTTATACAGACTTAAAAACGAAGGGATCCTGTCACGTGCTAAAATGCGGATAAACCTTGAGGGCATTATGCTAAATGAAGTAAGCCAGTCACAAAAGGACAAATCCTGTATGATTCCAATTATATGAGCTACCTCCTATAATTCACAGCGACAGAGAGCAGGATGGCGGGTGCCAGGGCTGGAGAGAGCCAGGAGTTAGTGTTTAAATGCGGACAGAGTCTCGGTTTGGGAAGATGAAAAAGTTCTGGAGTTGGATGGCGGTCGTAGTTGCAAAAGCAATGTGAATGTGCTTATCGCCACTAAACTGTGCATTTAAAAACGGTTAAGACGGTAAATGTCATGGTACGTATATTTCACTACAATTTAAAAATAATACTTTTTTTTGTAAAAAAAACACTTTACTCTTGTTTATGCAGTATCACAGAAGGAAGAAGAAGAAAACCAGTGTGGAGTTTTTCCCAGAAAACAGAGGCTAGACTGTGTGACTTCCAACAGACTCCACACGAAATTGGCCACACAAAAGATGTGGAAATCTTTGTAGAGAGAAATCTTCAGAGGACGCAACCAGTGCACACCCCTGTTTTAAAATCATCTCCCCACCATGAGCTCTCTACATCTTAAATTCATGGAAATGGAAAGTCATCATGCCCCCGGCATGAGTTTTCAGGTATCGCCAGACACACAGCAGCAGGCACTGGCGAGGTGGCTTGCTGCCCGGCTGCGGCCAGTCTCATTTTTAGGAAAGGAGGCAAGAAGGCAGCCAGGCAGCGTGCGGCTCTGCCTGCCATAAGCGTGCACATTTAAACCGTTTGCCGTGTACTTGCTCCAGCAAAGCAAGGCACGGTAGTGAAAGTGTATGCTAATCACATTCATGCAGACAGAAAGAATGAGGGCTGCCAGGGGCTGGGAGGAGGCACCCCCATTCTACTCTCTGTGAATTTTGGGGGTCAGTGTTTAATGTGTGCAGAACTTCAGTTTGGGAAGATGAAAAAGTCCTGAGCTGGATGGTGGTGACAGTTGCACAACAATGCACTTAAAACCACTGAACCGGACACCTAAAAACGGTTAAAATGGGGATTTTTTTGTTATGTATATATTACCACAACAAAAACGCTTTATGTTAAAAGTTTTACATTATAAGAAAATGGCCAGGTCCGCTTACCGCTGCATGGCGGCGTGCACGCCCCCTCCCCAGCTAGATCTGCGCAAAAGTCAACACACCACAACACAGCGCGCAGGAAACGCGCACGACAGCGCCGGGGCTGCCTTTACGTCGTGGGGGATGGAGATGAGCTTTTTTTCCCTTCTATTTTCCAGTGTTTTTCCGATGAGCTTCCCATGTACCACTTTCCAGGGGAACAATAACAAAGTTCGTTTTCTTCCATAGCCGTTTGACAAGAAAGGAAAGAAGGAAGAACAGAAAGAAAAACCTTTCTGCTTTGCGTTCCTGGAGGCTTTCAAACCAGGCCCAGGACGCTGCAGGCGCCCAGGCTGGCAGCAGTTTCGGTTCCTCAGATGCCCCGGCGGTGCCGGAGCCTGTGGGCCACTTGCAGAGTAAGATTTTTAAATGCGTAAAACAAAACACAGAGTTACAAAGGAAATGGATTATTTTGAAACACATCATCAAAATATATTTTTAAATCCGTATACAGTGTATCAATCACAGTCTAGTCAGGAAAAAGAAACAACAGCAGCTATTTTAAGAGAAGTCATTTAATACAGGGGACCCACTAAACAGGTGTGGGAGGGCTGAAGCCGCTGCAGAGGCGGTCATTCCAGGAATAGCTCGGGCCGAGGGCAAAGGTCTGGGTGACTGGGGCCCCACAGCTAGGGGCAGGGACCCAGACCTCCCAGCACAGGCTCGGACGGCGCTGATGAGGGTGGTTTCTGGGGGTGTGGAAAACACTAGAAACGGAACCAACTCTAGCGGCTGCCAGCGTGAAGCCCGTCCCCGTTGCTGGGGTGATGCTTACAGAAACAGGAAGCAGGCAGGAAGGAGCTGCTCCAGGATCCCTCCTCCCGCCCCACGACTGCCCCCACTGCTCCTGTGGGCAGAGCCTGGCGGGCGCAGCTGGCAATGCCCAGGCGGGGTGCAGAGCTCTGGCCCCTGCACCCGGGGTTGGGGAGGAAGGGGGCTTTGGAACAGAGAGAGACAGCAGCTCGACCACCAGTGCTTCTGTGCACTTCCTGATCAGTGCGTTAAGTAACCAGAGCTCACGTCTGCCACTGTAACACTGACATAGTGATGTGTGCAGTGGCGTGAAAATGTCCGTGATTTCTGCTGGGGAGGAGGTCACACATACTCCTAACACTACCGAGGTTTTCTGCCTGCATTGATAATGGAAGTTAACGCTGCTCTGTTTTTCTCACCCAATTTCAGGGATCTCTGGAAAGGTTAAGAATCCTTCTGGGTCTTTCAAGGTGTCAAATACAGTTCTTGGTCTCCCTTAACTTTTGTTTTTTGCTTTTAATAGTCACATGATTGACCATTGATACCAGGTTTGGTTTTTTTTAATGTTTTGAAAGCAAAAGTAACAATAACGCAAACTCACGACTTTCTGCACAGCTCTGACTTAATCGATACGGATTACCACTCCTGCAAAGAGTGAACAGTTAGTAACTTTTGCATCCTATTTATCATATTATACCTGTTTCTGAGTGCCACAGAAAAGCGTGGAAGAAAACATACACCTGCACTGCCACCCTTACACCCACTCGTCTGGGGGAGTGCGTTAGGTCGGGGGGTCTGAGGGCTCTTTCCTGCAACGCCCACCACTCTGACCACCAGATGTTGCCCAGCACCAGATCTAGATTTCTGATCCCAGCTTCTCCGAGCCTCAGCCCCTGCCGGCTGGACACCTCTGTCCAGACGTCCCCAAGGCATCTCATAGCAGACACATCCCAAACGGAACTCCTGATGTCCCTGCAGTCCTTCCCCTGCATGTCCCGACCTGTGGGGGCACTGCCCGCCAAAGCCTCCTGCAAGGCTTTATCGAACATCTCTGGGCCTCGGCCCCTCACCTGTAAGGGAGGGATAACGACAGTAACAACCGTGCAGGGTGGGACGGTAAGGATGAAAGGAGGCGACACTTTCACACACGCCGGTAGACAGCGCCGTGCGCGGCGCAGAGCCTTGGCGTCAGTGGACGCCCACAGATGCCAGCCTTTGGCAGGTGCCTCGGGACGGCCTCCTCCCGCCTCTCGGTTCATCCTCATGTCAGCTTCTCTCTAGCAGCTCTCCGGTGCCCTCCCACGGCTACCATCCTATGGCACAGGCCCAGCGTGTCTCCTCAGAATGATTTAAATGGTCCCAGAGAGCCCCCTTAAGCTGAATGTCATCTCCTTCCTCCCTTCCTCCATTCCTTCAACCAACGGCTACGACCGAGGGCCTTCCACGCGTGAGACGCCACCATGAACCCGGGGGCACCCGAGCCTTCCAGAGGGAAACTGACCCGAGTAACTGCACGGTGAGCTGGTGACAGCTGTCATGAGCGCCACGGCCGGGCACAGACACCGCGGCGTCACACCAGGCACCGGGATGCAGACAGAAAACACGGAGCGGTGCCTTCTGCGGAAAGGAGTGCGGAGGGTGGGGGAGAAGCCACGTCCAACGCCCTCCCCAGCTCCTCCTGATGGGGTCCTGCATCCGCCCGCGGCCCCACCGCTGCCCCGTCCCCTCGTGGGCCAGCGGCAGAGAAGTAAGTCGGTTATGCCTTCTGGTGGCCACTTCGAGCCTTGGCGAGAGAATCCCCGTGTTTCTTTTTTTTTTTTTGCTAAAACAGTCTATGGAAATTCAACAGTATTTGTAATAAAAGAAGGCGCAAGCCCTCGCTGAAGAAATCGGTTAACAGACTAACCAATGCCAGCGTTTTATTTACGATAGAGACAAGGCCACTCCTTTGTTTCCTCGTAAAGCGCGTGGAAGCTCAACTCGTTTTAAGTCCGTCCTTTACCTAAAAGGTTGGAACAGTTCCACCAGGTTGCGGAAGACTTCCACAACGCCGTGTCAAGAATGGAAACAGTGCAACCGTTTACTGAAGACACAGTGTGCTGGGGCTCATCGACAGCAATACTCGAAACACGCGCTGACTCAGACGGAGAGGTTATGCTGAAAGCTTCGGTATGAGGAAAACACTTAAAAATAAACATCACCCACTCTTAGATACTCGTAAGGTCTTACTTCAATATAACATAAAGCAGATATTCTCTTAGAATAACCAGAAGGAAACCAAATTTAAAACCCCCCATAGTTCAATATTTTTTCAAGAACAAGATAAATTTTTATTGAAGGGTACAGAAAATTCCCTGCTTTCCATTTCGGACAAGTAGTCTGATTGATCATAGAGGATGCCTAAGGATTTTTAAATCTTTTATTTACTCTCATCTTTTTATTTTTCAAATATTAGATTTTCATTGAACACAAAACTCTCTCTTGCCTAAGAACTGTATTTCCCACCTTGATTTTAAGAGATACACACTGCCAATATATAGCTATATATTGGCTACTGTTTTTACAAAACTCACTAACAGAACAAGAAGTTGGGGGGCCGATCCTTCCTCTCTCAAGCTACTGTAGGTGCAGAGACTGAACCAGCTTCTGCGGATTCTACTGTAGAAACCGTGGGAAGGAACCGGAGGGAGAAAACCAGCAAGGAAGGTTCTGCTGTGGCCCGTGCCAACAATCTGGAGTCAGGCAGGGCAGAAAGGAGTGATGTGGAAGACGTGTCGGAGGCAGAGTTCACGACCGTGCACAGGAAGATCAAGCCTGAGTCGGAGGAGGCCAGCCTGGGCGCTCGCCGTGAAGGGGGAAGCTCCTCTGAAAGGCTGGGTTTTAGGGCAAAAAGATAATTCCCACCCGTGGATAGCTATGCTCTAGTAAAAAATGGCTTAGGGTAAGAGTCAACACGTGCAGATGTGAAAACGAGCAGAGATTGCGGTGCTGTATCTGAACGGCACAGGGTGCGGGGACCAACAAAGTGGTCTCATCGAGGCAAAGATTACAGTTAAGAGGCCTTTATAAGGATTGCTGTTTTTTTAGAAAGTGCTTTTGTACTCAAGGCCCATACATTATCACTGAAATGTGGGCAATTCAAGTATCACACTGTGGCAGAAATTTTAGAATGAGCGGCTCATTAGATCAGCCTAATAACAAACGTGTTAAGAGAAGCCACTGACGATTACGGTGCAACCACATTCGGAGTCCACTAAAGTAAAATGTGCGAGAGATTCCTCGGTAACTTTCTGCCTAATCAAAGGGACGTCAGTTTTTTACTCTACTGGATACAGGTACTGGGTATAGGATTAACACTATATCCTAAAGGATGTAGACATAAACTACTTCTGCCCGAGTAATTGCCTGCTGGAAAAAACTATTCACGAAAACATCGAACTTCAAAAGAATGGTAATGGTATCAAGCCATGTAATTTAGTAAAAGATGCAAAAACCAAAATCACAAAAAGAAACTCCACCCAGTTAACAGATCAAAGCATTAAGGAAAGATGTTGCCGGACCAGCCAGTTACATCACTTAAATATAATTTACTTAGAGAGAGTGTCCAGTGTATTTCAGAAGGAAAACACACACACACACACACACACACACGCGCGTGTGCACAGACATGACTGTGGCCTGCCCCCAGCCAGCTCCCCAAGAAGGGACACAACGCAGGGGGCGGGAGCTGGGAGCAGCCCCCAGGCCTCACTAGCACCTCTCCCCTCTGCCCTGGCTTCCCTCCCTGTCCCCAGCTCACCTGTCGTCCTGTCCCTGTGCCCCCAACTCTCCCCGCCACAGTTCTCTTAGTTGTTGCTAGACTACAAAAGGCTCAGACAACATTAAAGGTACCATTGTAGTGGGTTCAGCTCTGATTGAAAAGTGTCTGACCTAAAAGTGCCCAGCAGGACCCGTGAGCCAGCAAGACAGTGTCGGTTCTGTGCCGTCCTGGGTTTCTGATGTGCGACAAGCAAATCGGCGCTTGTGGGGTCACGGGCAGTGCCCGGATGTGTTCTCATGAGTTGATACGAAGTGTTTCGGAGCCCTAACCGATCTGAGAAGGCTCTGGCTCTCAGATTTGCACCGCCGTGGCACTGGTCGGATGTGTGTGTGGTGCAGGTTGTCACACGAGCGGCACAAGTCCGCAGCGGTCACTTGGAGAGGGTGCTCTTGGGGTTATTAGCAATGGTTGCCACAGAGACCGGCAGGGCTTCCCTCGGTTGGGAATCCCTGGACTCCCTTTGGCTGCAACAGACTGGCTCTCCCAGGAGGTGTCGGGTCTGTTCAGAGGGAAGGACAGGGAAGGAGAGGAACGAGCCCTGGGGCTGGGGGCTGCCCGACAGCTGTCAGCACCCCTGACGCCTGCCATCCCCACCGCCCTCGCCGGACTTCCAGGGACGATATTCCTAGGTGAGGAGGAGGAGGAGGTGAGGATAACGACACAGCGGCTCACACCGCGTGCCTGACATTGTTGAAATGCCTGACGTGCTTCGACTGGTTCAGTGAGGGATGATCACACTCTCTGACTTAAGATGAGGAAGCCAAGGCACAGAGGAAGAAGCAGCTTGCCCAGGTCCCACACCCCGTGAGCAGCGGAGCCTGGCATGCCACCTGGAGAATGTCATTGCTACAGACACTCAGGAGACAGTCACTAGACGCCGGCGCACGGGTGCCGTGCTGGGCACTTCCCACGTCTTGGCCCACGTAAGCGTCAGCAGCCCTGAAAAGTTGGCACCGCTGTGGAAACCGAGGCTCGGGGGCAAGTAACGTACTCAAGTTGACAGATCCAAGACGGTGCGACCAGACCCGCGGCCCAGCGGTGCTCCCCGTGGCCCTCTTTCCTACCCCACCCCGGCTTCCTCAGGACAAATGAGTGCCCTTTCCTCTTTCCTGGAGTCACAGACAGGAAGAGGCCTCTGAAGGCGAGGTGGCCTGGGCCCCCGCTCCCCCGCAGGCCGCTGTCATCATCCCAGGCCTGACAAGTGATCTGCCCACAGCCGCAGGGCCAAGCAGACATGCCGCGGAGTCAGGGCACAGACCGCCCCGGGCGGGACGACCTCCGTCCCAACACACCACTCTCCGCCCTGCCAGCTGCGTTCTGACAATAGCAAATCGCTTTATTTTGGACATTTCAGACTTTTTCCTCTCTGAGAAACATCCAATTGACAAATCATCCTTAGACTATGCATCACTTTTTCCTTTTTAAAATTATAACCATCTACCACCGTTTGTGAAATGTCCAGGAACACAGGGAAACCTACTCCTCCTCGTCGGTTCTCATTAAATGACTTGGTGTCTAATACTCAAATCTGTCCAAAGACGGTCCTCGTCTTCTGCCAGAACTTGACTCAGGCTGACCTTCCGCGCGGGGAGGTGGCTCTGGGTCACAGGAATACGCCTCACATGTGGGTGGAAGCGACAGAGCCCCGCTGGGCCCCAGCTAGTCAGCAGCTGTTTCCTAGGAGACACCGGGCTGGAACAGCTGGGACGTGTTATCCACATCGTGTTATTTTTACAGAGCGGACTGTCTGAGCTTCCCCCGAGGGGGAGCGGCCTTTTGGTTCCGCTTAGCTCCAGCCTTGGTGGCTCACTCACCTGCTCAACATGCCGTGACGGCGTCAACGTCCTACAAGATAAAGCCCGGCAGAAAAATCTATCGTAGGGCCATCAAGCACCGGGTGGGGCGTATTGCTTTATGGACATCAGGCAGATGTTCGGCTCCTAATGTAAACTGAGAAACAATGTTTGCAACAGCTATGAAAAAGGTTAACAAGCAACCCACGGATGGACAAGCACGTGCATGCTAAGTATGTTCTTCCACTGAGTTTACTCCAAAACTTGTCTGGACGATTTGAAAAAGAACTCAGGATAACTAAGAATCCATTAGCGACCAGTTTTCAGCTATCAAATTTACAAAGGGAGGTAATCACAGATAACCCAGAAGCAGATGTAAACTGATCCAACCTTTCTGGAAACAAGTAACAGGGTCCTTAGCCATGTTTATACTTTTAAAATTTATAATTGCACCTCTAATGTTACAATTTAAGGAAATAGTTTGAAATGCAAAAAGTTGTTTGCCCTTACAGATGTTCACAGCAATGTCATCCACAACAGCAAAAAACACATTGTTTAAAGACATAGTGTTGTTTTGACAGAGAGGAGTGGGTTGAAGCATTCACTCAAGGCGGAGTCGTCATTTTGGTTTTACCCAACCTGTAAACAACCTAAGTGTCCAACATACAAATGGAGACATGACGCCGCATCCTCAGAGCCTTATTCTGTGGCTACTAAAACATCTTACAGAGCATTTGATACCCGGGCTGTGGTTATTTCTTTCCTTAAAAAAAAAAAGAATAAAAACTATATGCAGTATTTCTAAACACAATTGAGACTATATTTAAAACATCACAGACAAAAGAATGGAGAAAAATAAAACAATGTTAACAAATCTCATGCTTAGTCAAGTGTGGGCCATAGTTTTTGTTTTCTATTATTGTCTAAATTTTCCTTATTATTTTTCTACAACAAGCATGTATGACATTTAATACAATAAATTAAACCTTTTCTTTCATCAACAAGGATTACCTTTGTTGGTGATTTCTTCATTTATTCAACAACAAAAAACTGTTGTAAGCCAAACCTCAAGATAAATACTGGGAGGATTATATGCAGCCAGTGTGAATGCTCCTGCCCCAGCCTGAGGAAGTCAGGGAGGGCTTCCTGGAGGAACAGGCACTGAGGCTGGAAGGAGAGAAAGTGATGGGGAATGCTGTTGAGTAGCTCAGTATGATTGAGGGTAAGGTCCCCGTGGGAGAGAGACGAGAGTTGAGGCAGGAGGGAAGCTGCTGAGAGGCCTGGGGTGCTGTCATAATAGCTTAAAATTTATTCTGGAAGCTGCCAGGAATCATCGAGGATGGGAAAGAGAGGAATCATAGCATGAGGTTTGTGTTTTCTTTTTGTTTGTTCTTAAAGATGGTGTGGCAGATTCTATTCAAGGGGGGCCACAGAGACAGGTGTAGGGACCACCGAGACGGGGTCTTGCGGTCGGGGAGAGAGGTCGGTGTTTTCTAGGGGTCACCAGGACACGGAGACGAAGACGCATTTGCAGCCAGGTCAGTCCTGGAAGCAGACGGACTGGGAGGCGGGGAGGCCGCCAGGGGAGGCGATGGGCCTCGGCCAGGGCAAGTTCACCACCCATGAGGGAGGGGCCGCCGGCCGGCTGGAGAGGAAGACGCCTGGATGTCGGGGTGCCGGGTGGAGTTCAAAAGAGGAGGGGACTCTCAGGGGTGACCGTGAAGCCACGAGGGTGGCTGAAACTGCAAAGAGGACGTCCTGTAGCCATGACAGGAGAGAAGGACCGGAGAGCAGACAGCGTCACGCGAGGGTGCCGCAGCATGAAAGGACGCAGAGGAGACGGAACAGGGGCTGCGGCTGAAGGACCCGGAGCGGACGGTGGCCGGGAGCACGGCTGCCGCTCAGCGCCTGGTGAGGTAACTTCATTTCAGTGTCCTGCATGGATACCACGGAAACCACACAACAGGGAGTGTTCAGCGAATGAATGAATGAATGCGTGAATGAATGAAGATGGGCTCCACCTTGCGATGCTGAGAACACACCTCTTCCCTCAGTGGGGCTTCTGCAGCGTCACCCGGGGTTTGCCCCCCTCCCCTCGTCTGTCCCCAGGAGACCTCTCAGGGTCCCGCCTGTCTCCAGGAAGGCTCAGTGGCTCTTGCCTGTCATCCCAGCACACTGGAAGGCCGGGGTGGGAGGATCACCTGAGCCCAGGAGTTGGAGACCAGATTGGGCAACATAGTGAGACTCTCACTCTACAAAAAATAAAATAAATTATCAGGTGGTGGCACCTGTAGTCCCAGCTCTTTGGGAGGCAAAGGTGGGAGGACTGCCTGAGCCCAGGTGTTCGGGGTTACAGTGAGCTGTGGTCACAGAAGGCTGGGAAATAAAGTGAGATTTTGTTGCCAAAAAAAAAAGAAAGTCCTGATGCCCAGGAAGAGGGGCAAGATGGATAAAATTCCCATGGGCAGGGACTGCAGATAATTTAAAAAGAAACCTAGAAACAATGACAACTGCTGTATGATCTCACACTGCTTCACAGGACTTGTCACTGTGCCACTTACAGACAGCTGATGTATTTGATTTAGGGGGAGGAGCTGGACTCTAGAGCTTGCCATGTGCCAGGCGCCGTGCTGGGCCCTGGATATGGGTCCTCTTATCGAATTCTTACAACAAGCCCAAACGAGTTAGAGCCATTTTCCAAGTAAGAACACCGAGGAAGAAAAAGGCGGAACCGCCGCCCAAGGTCGCTAGGCTAGCGGGTGGGTGGTACAGTGGGGTGGGGCCTCTACCCCAGCACCCGAGCACGTGGCCAGGGCCCTGGGGCGCCTCCTGGGGAAGGCCACGGGCTCCTGGGTGCTTCGAATCAAAGACGTGTGGGTTCAGGGACCACTGAAGCAGGACTGACGTTGCCATGGAAACGCTCAGCATTTCCCATTCAAAGACTTTCAGAGGCATTTCTGTGTGTGAGGCGAGGAGGAATCCTGCCAGGAACCACCCCCGTGCTGACGCAGTTGGAGGGTCCGCAGGCCAGAAGAGGAGGCTGTGCCTGCTGCAGTGGGGGGGGGCACCGGCCACCCAGGCTGCAGGGGCTTCCCCTTCCGCGCCCCCGCTCAGCCACGCTGGGGAGACGCCAGCGCCCTGCCCAACACCGCGTAACACCTCTTTCACACGGTGTCCAGTTGCGTGTTAATGGAGTTTACAAAGAGCACATACGTGTGTTATTTCTGTAGTACTTTTTGGGCAGCTGCATAGCATGAAATGAGTTACTCAGAATAGAACCTCAATTTTAAATACTGTGCTGACAAAAAATAAGACATTAAATTAAGACATTTTGGCTTGTTAGTACCACTGGAAGCCGACTCATTGTTATACGAAGAGTGGGTGTCAGTCCTGGCTCTCCAATCACAGCCTGGGAGAGATTGGGATCCCCGTGTTCCGCAGACTACAGATTACTTCAATTACACACGTTCTGTTCAAAAGCACAGGCTCGTAGATTAAAATTATTTCAATATATGATATAAAACATCAGAACAATTCACTTCAGTAAATAAGAAAATTAGCATTTCTTTATTTCTGTTTTTTTTTTTTTTTAGAGAGAGGGTCTCGCTCTGTTGCCCAGGCTGGAGTGCAGTGGCATCATCATAGCTCACTGCAACCTCGAACTCCTGGTAGCAAAAGCTCCTTCCCACCTCAGCCTCCTAAGTAGCTGACAAGTAGTGGCAGGTGTCTGCCACTATGCCTGGCTAATTTTTAAAATTTTTCTATAGAGGCAGGGTCTCAGTCTCACTGTGTTGCCCAGGCTGATCTCAAACTCCTGGGCTCAAGCAGTCCTTCTGCCTTGGCCTCCTAAAGTGCTGGGATTACAGGGGTGAACCCCCGTGTCTGGCCTCTTTCTTTTTTTAAACTAAATTACTATTGTATTTTACCTTAATATTTATGTGAAACCCTTAGACTTCTGTTCCATTAATTTTTAAAAACATAAGTAAATGGCTTATTCCACAATAAGAAAGTCTGCATTATTTAACCGTGAATAAGAAGCTTTTTTAAATGTTTCATGAATACGGTTGTAAGTATCTTTAAGAGAACTGAAATCTTGAAAATTCTTCAGAGTCAGCACAGCGCGAGGGTCCAAGGACAAGCCTGAAGTCGTTTACCAGCTTCCAAAGAAAACCCTACACTCAGGTTCATGAATGAAAATTCTTGGCTGTCACCAAATTCTGCAACGTAATGGAAAACCGGGGAGGCGTGGAAATCAGCATGCTTCAAAAGTCTTAAAGGGTCACATCCTCTGAACCCAGCAATTTCCCTTCTAGCGACAATCAAAAATGCACACAAAGATAATTATCCATGGATGTTCATCCCAACACTATTTATCTCAGAGAAACACGAGGGCTTAAGTAAATAAACTGTGGGAAACACAGATAGAATACTACACAGCCGTCGGGTAGAAAAAAATAAATGTAGAATGATTGTAAAAGGCAATCTGCTCAAAATTTAAAAATTCAAACAGAAAAGCTCAAAGAATGCAGGAAAAACGTGTCTCCAAAGACCAGACCTCACACCTCAAAGGGAAGTCCGCTCAACGTTGGAGCAGCTTTCTGGGAAATTCTCTGCGTGTGGAAACCCTGCCTCCCTGGCACTGTTACCCTCATACGCGACACAACCCGCTTCTTCCCAAGGCGGTATCCGGGCATTTGAACACACTGCCACCCCTCCAAAGCCACCTCCTTTGCTCCTGGACCTCAGTCTGGTCAGTGGTAGAATCAAGAACTAAGTAACAGCCACCAGCAAAGCCTCGGCCAGCACCGCTGCCCAGGGAACCCAGGGAACCACGCTGGGGAGATCACCACTGGCCCCTCTGCCAGGAGCCCAGCCCCTGCAGCCCGGGCCCCCCAAATCCCCAGGTCCACTGCGGCCCGAGCCGGGCCCAGTCCTCTGCGCCCCTTCCTGCCCGACGGCTTCACTGCTGCCGTTCCGGTCCCCCCAGGGCCCTCCCCACTGTGCCCCTCCACTTGGATCCCTTTGGGTCTCTGCAGTGGGGGCACTGCTGGTTCTCCTCTGCCCCCCTCCCCACCCCCCGAGGGTGACTCTCCCTCTGCTCACCTCTTCTTCCCTGCACGTCCCCGGGGCTCCATCCTCAGCCTCTGCTCTCCCCGTCTCCGTAGGGGATCTCATGGACCTGTGCGGCTTCCACCACCCCTACCCGCCGAAGACTCCTCTCTCCCCTACGGCCCAGGCCAATGTGTCTGAACATTTGCTAGACCCTTCCATGCGGGCAGCCCTCAGCTACCTCAAAACCCAGCGTTTCCGGAATGGAACCTAACTCTCCCTCATTCCCCGCCCCACCGACCCAATAGGCTCCCTGGTCTCTGTAAGTGACACCCTGACGTTACGCCATCCCGCCCCAAGCACCCTCTTGGAAGCCTGGAGGTCATTCTGCGTGTCTCTGCCTCCGGCCGCTGCAACACAAGACCAGAGACTGGGCAGCACACACACAAGAGAAATTGATTCCTCACAGTTCTGGAGGCTGGAAGTCCAGGATCAAGGTGCTGGCAGATTCGGTGTCTGGTGACACCCCTGTTTCATAGACGGTGCCTTTTCACCGTGGCTTCACATGGTGTAAGGGCAGATGAGCTCCCCGGGCTATTTTATAAGGGCACTGATCCCATCTATGGGGTCCTACCCTCATGACCTGATCACCTCCCCAAAAGTCCCACCTCCTAACACTGTCACCTTGAGGGTTAGGATTTCAACGTGTGAATTCCGGGGGACACAAACATTCGGACTACAGAAACTTCTTTCCCTCTTCCTCCCACAGAATGGTCCCGATCTTTGTCAATCATTTTGTAAAACCAAAAACTCTAATCATTCCACTTAAACCAGTTCCAGTTTCTAATGTTAACCAATGCAGTTCAATTCAGAGAAAATAGGCTTCACTATAAATAGCCAGACCAAGAATGGGAACATAAAACTGTCCCAGTTATAGGTTTTATTAATGGATTTTGCTGCAGAACGAACAAGTATTTCAGGTCAGCTTATGACAGATTGTTATACACCTTCAAATCCCAAGAGAGATGGAAGAAAATAAATTCAATAGTCAGACCTGAAAAAATAGTTTTCCTTATCTTGTCTAAGAAGTTAAGAGCACATGGCACATACCACACGTTACCACCCCGAAGGACAAAATCACACGTGTGGCGGGTTGAACGCTGGGTTGAACAGCGTCCTCCAAAACTTCATGTCCACCCGGAACCCGTGCATGTCACCTCATTTGGAAA
Source organism: Lepilemur ruficaudatus (assembly GCA_963574885.1). Lineage (NCBI taxonomy): Eukaryota > Metazoa > Chordata > Mammalia > Primates > Lepilemuridae > Lepilemur > Lepilemur ruficaudatus. The sequence goes on along the minus strand of CAUYRT010037948.1, from coordinate 7,472 downwards.
TAGACGTAACCAAGTTAAGATGAGATCCTCCTAGATTAGCATGATCTTTCAATGATTCCGTATAAGAAAGGAGAAATTTGCACAGACAGACGCAGACACACAGGGAGGAGACCACGTGAAGACCAAGGCAGAGACTGGAGTGACGCGTCTACAAGCCCAGGAACGCCAGGGGCTGCCGGCAGCTGCAAGAAGCCAGAGTGGCTAGGAAAATTATTTTCCCTTAGAGCCCCTAGAAGAAACCAACCCTGCCCCACCTGGACTTGAGACTTCCGGCCTCCAGAACTGTAAGAACTGTGAGAAAATATATTTCTGCTGTTTCGAGTCACCCCGTTTGTGGCAATTTGCTGTGGCATCCCTAGCAAACTAGTACACACATGCTGTCCTATGTCACATCCGTTTTTGCATTTTGCCCAAAAGAATCTTTGCAGCTCCTCCTCTGGGGGCCGACAGGTACTTGGGTCAAGAGAGCCTTTGCCACGCAGCCAGGCCACGTAACTACAGGGGGTGGACTCAGGAAAGAGAAGGAAAACGTGGCCATCTCTCTTTCTGGAGCTGCCCCGGCACAGCTCAGTGAATGCGTGGCCACCCCTGTGCTACCCAGGGACACGACGTCCTCCTGGACCGTGCTCTCTGAACTTGCGCAGCTCTGTAACAGCTGTTAGCTGTCACTTAAAAATGCCACAGACAGTGAGGACAAGGCTGGTCTCCCACAGCAGAGAGAAGAAATGCCCGTAGAGCTATTTGCCCCAGGTAGGGACAGCAGGTGGACCAAGGGCTGAGGTGAGGGGGACGGATTTAATGAAATCCGGAAGGAGAGAGGCAGTCCGGGGAGAGCAGCAGCCCGGCCAGCTGCAGGGCTTTGGGGAACAGAAGTTTTCACCGTCGGGAGCATCAGAGAGCTGTGGGCACAGTGACGTCTGGGTGGACCGACACACGGTCCATCTCCATTTGTAGCCCGGCCCATTGAGTCCCCAGAACCAGCTGCAGCAAGACGACGCTGAGCCTCCAAGGCAGACGGGAGAGTCACCAGAGGGCCCAGGGGACAGCTCAGGGACTTCTGGGGCTTCTGTCCAGCATCCTCCAGGGTCCCCCGGTGGCCCAGATACACTTCCCTTTCGGTTCCCAGCCTGGATGAGGCTCCAGCTGCAGCCAGGTCTCTCCCTGCAGCCCAGCCCTGGGGAGTGGAGCGGAGCGTGGGGAGAGGGCAGGTTAGCCTCCAGGGCATAGAACTGCCCCCTTGGGAGGAGGGAGGCTGGGCTCAAATTTCACATTTTTCCCAAGAAGCAATTGTGGGAGTGAGGATCCCCACTCTGGGCTCCCTTTCAGAACACTCCCAATTGTATGAAACTAGGAAGGCCTTTCCCCCTTACGGGAAGCGTTTGCACGTTTGTGGCTGGGTCCCCCAGACGCCTGTACAAATGTCCCCAGGGGCGGCCGTGGGATGTTCTTGACCCTCGTGTGAGTGGCCGCGAGCCACAGACAGCAGGTCAGGCACAGCGCCACGCGGGGTGTGTGAAGCCCACCTTGGACTCAGAAGGGACTGTGGTTTACGGGGGCTGGAACTTGGGTCGACCCTCCCCCAGCTCCGCACCCCCACGTCCTATGCTCTGTTTTGTCAGCAGGGAAACCTGCCACCCACCCACGACTTTCTTCAACACGCCTGGGCCTGTTCCAAGGACTCCGCGCTCCCCTGGATGCTGCTCTGGAAGTGGCCGGGGTGGGCTCTCCCTCCCAGACGCGGACCCGCCCGGCACCGCATGCCCTCCCCAGCATCCTCCACATGGTCACCCTGGTGACGAACCGGTCATGTGTCCACCCTCGCCGCCCTGAACTTCACCTTCTGGCCTGTTCCTGGCCGCGCCCCCGCCCCCCCACTGGCGTCCACACTCGAGAATGGCGGCAGAGCCCTCTGCTTCCTCATTTCTCCCAGGCCCAGCTCGCTGCCTTCCTCTTGGTCGATCCAGTCCGGGGGACGTGCAGGGTTATCTGTAAATCACCTGGGCTTGCCGGGGCACGATGAGCAAACTCGGAAGAACTGCTCCGCCGGGTTCAGCAACACCCAGATTCCACAACAACATGCCCTGCAGGTGCCTCCCAGTCTGTTTCCTGAGAGACTGACTGTCCCTTACAGCAGGGCCGGGCAGTGCCTGGGGCTGGGGACAGGGGGCTCCAGCCCCACAGTCAGGAGCTGAGGCCTGGCTTTGTGGAAGATGGCCCAGGGGCTCTCCCTGTACTCCCATCAAAACCAACAGCCTAAGGGTTAGGAGTGTTCCAAATTCGGGCCACTAACAAGCATCCAGCAAGGCCATCTACAAAAAGGTCTATCATTCAAATCCCGCAAAAGTGTCATTATGGCTGACCTGAGCCCAGGCCTGCGCCCACTGTGTTTTTCCAGAGTTAGACATTTACGTAAGAGTTTGACGCTAGCAAGCTTTCCTGTGTCAAGCTAGCGGATCAGCGCAAGATGTTGAAACCTGCTTTCTGTTCCTCATTCTGCTGGAAGCAGGACAGAGGAGAGTGTTCCTTGGGTCACAGTGGTTAAGACTGCAGCTGCAGGGACAGGGACAGGGACAGTAAACACCAAGGACACCAACAATTTCCCTGCAAGATGTACAATGTCGGCCCAAAAGTGGGCAGTGTCCCCAGGCAAAGGAAGAGCGAAGTCCGCCCTGGAACCCGACAGGGAGGACGCAGGCACCAAAACACTGTGCTTCAAGGGGAGACAGTCAACAGCCACTCCCGCGTGGAAATTATTGCAGAGAAAAAGGACTGTCACCTTAAGGCAAAAAAAAAAAGTACCCAGGAAAAGAAGTATGACATAGCCATTTTGATTTCCATTATGGGCAGGTGGAAATCCTCAGCTCTGAAGTTTGCTTCAAAGGGAACTTGGAACACTCAACCCCACTGGGCCAAGATTTCCCATCTGCAGTGAGAGAAGGCACACGGGCGTCACCGCCGAGATCCCTCCTGCCTGTGCCAGGACAGGGGGAGGAGACCCGTGAGCTTCCTCTTCCCTCTCCCAGGATGACAGTGAGTCCTGGACATGGACAGGTGTCCTGACCCTGGTATCAAAGATGACGCTACATATTAATATAGTCTTAAAAATGCACACTTTTCTCCCTTCAGATGTAGCACAGCATGCTGATCCAGCCCAGCTTTCTTCACTGAACCATGTTGGAGCTTTTCCTTTTTTTTTTGAGACAGGGTTTCACTCTCCTGACAGGGCTGGAGTGCAGTGGCGTCATCATAGCTCACTGCAACCTCCCTCCAACTCCTGGGCTCATGTGATCCTCCCGCCTCAGCCTCCTGAGTAGCTAGGACTATAGGTGCGTGCCACCATGCCCAGCTCATTTTTAAAATTTTTTGTAGAGATGGGGTCTCACTATGTTGCCCAGGCTGTTTCTCAAACTCCTGACCTCAAGCAATCCTCCCACCTGGGCCACCCAAAGTGCTCGGATTACAGGCGTGAGCCACCGCCTGGCCGGAGCTTCTCTTGTGAAACAATCTAGCTCAGGGATCTCCCACGTGGTACACAGGAGCTCAGGGTTCTCCTTGTTGTGGCCACACAGCCTTTACTATACGGATGTTAACAAGTTATTTGACTAGACAATTTGGGTGTTTTCCAAACTTTTGCTGCTATAAGCAATTTGCTATAAGCAAAGCAGCGGTGAATGGCTTGGAATTTCACACCATGGGAATACAGGTGCAAGCTAAATTCCAAGAGGCGAAATGTCTGGGTCAAAGGGTGTGTGCCTCTATAAGTGGACAGATACTGGCCAGCTGCACGATGCAGAGATCACTGCTGTGGACTCTCTCGCCAGCAGGGTGGGGGCCCTGTGTCCCCACATCTATGCTGAACAGTGAGCTGCCAACCCTCTTCCAATCCCTGCTAGTCCACTGGGGGGACGGTATCCTAGAGTAGTCCTAATTAACACGTGAGTGAAGTTTGGACTTCCTTCCTTATGTTTGAGAGCCACACGTAGTTCTTATTTAAAAACCATCATTTATTTTGTTTGCCTGTTCTTTTGTATTGTTGGTCTTCTTAATAACTTTGCAGAGTTCTTTTTGTATCAGGAAAATTAGCCTTCATGATACAAGTTGCAAATATTTTTTCCCTGTTGGCTGACTGTCTTTTGACCTTTTTAATATTAGCTTTGCCATTATGAACGCTTTCATGTTTATGTAAGACAACTTCAAACCCCTTTTCTTTTGTAACTTCTGGGTTTTTTCTTACATTGAAATGTTTTCTAATACTTGAAAATCCTCCCATGATTGCTTCTTGTAATTTTATGGTTTCATTTTTTTATATTTCCACCTTTGATTTTCTTGTAATTTATTTTGGTGTGAGTTGGGAAGCAATAACTCACTTAATTTTGTTTCATATGGTTTGCCATCCGTCCCCAAACTATTATGCAATAATTTATCTTTTCCCACTGGCTGGAAATGCCCCTTTTACCACATACAAAAGTTCATTATTTATTTCGATCTACTTCTGCATTTTCTACTGTGTACTGACCTGCGTGTTCATGAGATGTGCTGGTTTTGTTAATTACAGGTTTATATGTTTTAATAGCTTCGGGCTAACCCCCCATACTGTTAATTTTTAAAAATCTTCCTGGTTATTATTGCTTGTTAATTTTTCCACGTAAATTTTGTAATCATGTTGTCTGGTACCCAAAGAAATCCCACTGCTATTTTTATTGGGACCTGCATAATGTAGATTAACCAGGCAAGGCTTGATATTTCCATAATGTGAATTCATCCTGTCCAAGAACACGGCATGCCATCCTGCTGCTGAAATCTCTGTTCTCAGCAGTGTTTCAAAGAGCTCTTCACTCAAACTGCACTCGTGTCTACCTTGTTCCAGTTTATCTTTTGTAGCTGTTACAAATAGAGCCTTTCCTTACACCCTATTCCTTTCCTTCCAACTGGTTACTGCATGAACACGCGGGGGTTGTGATTTCTGCGCAATCATTTACGCCCAGGCACCTTCCAGAATCCTTGCACTGTTTGCAGCAGGTTTTCAGGTGGTTCCCTTGGGTGTTAGTGTCCCCACGCTTGTTTCAGTCACCATTTTATGCTGAACAGGTGTGACGCTCACTGCCCGTTCTCTTGTGTAGTTCTTAAACTTAACTCTTGGTTGCACTGGTTCTCAGACTTGGGGTTTTAAAAAACACTGATAACTCGGTGCCGTCACCAGAGCTTTTACTTTAATTTAACTTAATGAGTTTGGGCTGTGGCCTGAGCCCAGGCGTTCGTAAAGGATCTCAGGCGGTTCTACGAGGCCACATCACATGGAAGACGTCGTCTTTAATAGCTGAATCAAGAGGGGCGTGTGGGAGTGACATTCCTGAGTCCCCGCATTTTCAAAATGGAGTTCCATTTTCTTACATACCCTTCCAGAGAAATTCCATGCATATGTAAATGAATACATTTTTCCCTTCTTTATGTTTAAATGGCAGTTGGAGGGGTATGCACTTGTCAGTCACACTTTTCTTTCCTTGAGAATTTGTAGGAATTGCTGCAACTTTATTCTCCTAGTGATTGTTGCCATGGAGAAATCTGAGGCCAGGGTGGATATTTTTCCCTTTAATCTTGTTTTTTGTTGTTTGTGTTGCTTTGTGTTTTGGCTTGTCTTCCCCAGGAACTCTTCATTACGGCCATCGGGAAATTTTACTAGACCGTGTGCCAGTATTGCCTCTACTTCCTCTGTGTTTTCTGAGTCATAGTGTAGACTCTAATCTTCTTTTCTTTATGGAATACTTTATTAATTTAAATTTTAAAATAATTGTTCTGTTCCATGTACTTTGGTTTTCTCCTGCAGAGACTCCAATTTTACATGTGTTGACTCTCCCTTGCCTGTCTTCCACATGGTCCTCTCTCAAAGTATCTTTCTGTCTTTATTTCCATCTCATTTAGCACGTGCCTCCCATGTCCACCTCCCCCCTGCTCGGCTGGCAGACTCTGCCGCACTGCTGGCCTGTGGCTCCAACTCTGTGTTCAACCTCGGCACGCCCGTAACTGGAACAGGCTGGTGCAGGGGACAGTCCCTACCATGGCCAGCCTTTTGCCAGTGTTGCAAAGGAGGTTTTGGGTTTTTTCCCTCAGAAGATGCCCCTTCCTAGATAAGTTTACTTTGATGAAAACGAAAATCTTTGAACAGTGGTTTTCTATCATTTATTATGTTATCTCTGTAACGTTACAGAATTCCTCAGAGTGCTGCATTACATTAGTGGACTTCCATTTCTGCATATAAGTTCAGTGATGTCTTTAGCAGTAGCTATATCTTATTAATCACAAATAACACCTACAAATGTTTAAAAAGCAAAGGTATGTATAGGTGCAAGGCATATTTAATTTTACTCTGGAGGTCTAGCTTACCAAAGTAAAATGGATGGTCTTCTAATTTTTTGCCTCTTCTTTCTAAAATTTCTGTTTTTGTTTATATTGTATGGTGAATTAATTTTTATTGTGGTAGTGAGCATGTGTACAATTCATAAATAAATAATCATACACTAGTCTGGTGGGCATCCCATCAAAGATGTGCTGCTCTGTCCTGTACGACGCTTACTGTGCACACAGGACTCCTGGGCACTGTGTCCTCGAGAGTTCTAAGGGCCATGCCAGGAGCCACCGCTCTAGAAATTCAGACATAGTCTTGCACATGTAGTCATTCAGTAAATATTAGTTGATTTACTACCTCAGGAGGCATTTCAATAGATATACCAAACCATATCTTTCACCAATTTGGCAAAAATAAAGGCATACATATGATTTGAGCAAATCTAAAATATGCAAGTAACTTAAAATCCTTGCCTCACCCCTACCCAGTCTAATAGCTGTAAACTAAAAATAAAATCCTAAGCCTCCACCTGATGGACCAGATGCCCTCTTAGCCAAGGGGACTCTCGGGAAATCTTAAAAACTGAGTTCCTTTGTGAACATATACCAAATTTTAACAATCCACTCATGAATTCACGGGCACTTGGGTTGTTTCCACGACCTAGCAATAGTGAATTGTGCTGCCATAAATATTTGGGTGCAGATGTCTTTATAACAGAATGTCTTATGCTCTTTTGGGTAGATACCTAATAATGCTATTGCTGGATCGAATGGTAATTCTATTTTTAGCTCTTTGAGGAATCTCCAAATTCTTGGAGGAAAGAATTGCAAAATTGCAAATTGGTGCACAAAGGTTGCACCAATTTGCCGTCCCACCAGCAGTGTAAGAGAGTCCCTATCTCTCCACATCCTCGCCAGCATTTGTTGTTTTGGGATTTTTTGATAGAGGCCAGTCTCACTGGGGTTAGGTGATATCTCATTGTGGTTTTGATTTGCATTTCTCTAATGATCAGAGATGTTAAACATTTTTTTATATGCTTTTTGGCCATTATTCTGTCTTCTTTGGAAAAGTTTCTGTTCATCTCCTGAGAAGTTTTAAAAGTAGATTATGGCTATGGTTGGACACTTGC
>CAUYRT010037946.1:0-37880 GCA_963574885.1 Lepilemur ruficaudatus | reverse complement strand
ACAGATGTGAGTGGTCACTGCCTAAAGGCAGAACCGAACCAGAGGAGGCTTGGCTGGAACAGAGTCTGGCCCAGGTTTGAAGGTAGCTGAGATGGCACTTCGGGTGTGGGTCAAGGCTGTTTTCTCTGGGCTCCTGCTGAGAGAGAGAGAGAGAGAGAGAGAGAGAGAGAGAGAGAGAGATTAAAAGCTCAGGTTCTTGAGATAGGCAATCTACCGCATATACCGCATATTGGCTGTGGTAATCTGGGCAAGTTACTCAACTTCTTTAACACTTTGTTTCCTCATGTATAAAATGGGGCAAAAAGTATAATATTGTTTGCCTTCTTGGAATGGTGTGAGAAGTAAATGAGATTAATCCATGTATAGCACATAGAGCAGTGCCTTGCGCACAGTAAGTACTCAGAAAATGTTGGCTCTCATATATATAATGGAGTACTAAGTTTAGCATTTTTATCAGTCTCTAGGCAGTGCTTAGTGTGGCTATAAGCAAGCAATTATTCACGATATTCTTGAAACTCACTTCGCCCATGACATGCAATCATCTGTGGGTGTTCTTGGATGGCTTTGTACGCTGACTAATTTCTGAACCACAATGTTGACACAGTATGTGGGTTCTCTTAGATTAGGATATCTGAAAATGCAACAGTGCTTTAAAACCTGAGATGCATGTTTGCACCTTCATTTTGCACACTTGCACTCATGTTATCTACGTGATAAATAAGAGCAAAGAATAAACTGGAAGAGTTGCTGCATAATTCTACAAATCCAGGACTTTCAGAGAGGCAGACTGATGTTTCCAGAGCATCTTTTCTTTACAGCTTCCCACTTCTAAGCTCCTACGAACTTATTTTCCTTAATCCACCTTTTATAGAAACCAAAATCCTGAATCTTGTGGACTTCTGACACCATCAGACCAAGATATTTAGGCCTGAGTTAGAGACATCAAATACAGTAAAACGTGGTGTGTCCTTAGGGTCCTTGGTTGAATTCATGGGAAACCAAATATGGGTCACTTAATCAGAAGAATGATTTCTTCTTATCACATCAACAGCGGGGGTGGCGAGCACAGTTCTGAATGGACAGGTGCGAGGGAGCGGGGCGGCAGGGGAATGGAGTCGGGCAGGAGAAACGGCTACTCCACCGCTGACACTGCGCCCTCCCAGCCCCGACACCACCTGCTCTCAGAGATGCCATGAACCCACGCTTTCCATTGCCCTCTGCAGAACCAAGCCCTGGGCGGAGCCTGTGATTGCACAGGCCTGGCTCACTTGCCATTAATGGCAGAGAGCGAAAAACTGGTCCTTCCTGGTGGAGGAAGCCTCTTACCAAGACCCCCACAGTAGGGGCTTTCCCTGAAATGTCCAGCAAATCCTGATGGAGACCCCTCTCTCCTTATCAAAATAGTTTCTGTACACTCACAATGTGTGATCACTTCAATAAGCCGTGAGTGACATCTACCACGACAGCAGGGGAGTGATGGATAGTGTAGCAAGTGGAGACTGTTGCTAAGTTACAGAGTTGCTACTAATGAACACTGATTTCTATATTCATGAAAATGAGGAATCTCAGCACCTTACCTTAGAATCAGTTATTGTAATTCCACTCACAGTACTTGCCTGAATATATAAAACTGCAATATTTAAAAGTCTCTAAATATGTGATCTCTCTTTGGTTATTAATTTATTGAATAATCATTGTGTGCCAGGCCCTGTGCTGAGCTCTTTACATGTATTGTCTTATTTAGTCCTTATAACGTCTCCAGGAGCTACACTCTATTCTCATCCTTATTTTAGAAGTGAGGAAATTGAGACATAGAGAACTATAGCTAATAAGATTGAAGTTAACACTTGAACTCAGACTTGTCTGGTGCTAAATAAAGATCATGTTATTAACTACCGAGCTACAGTACTTAATTCAGCCCAAATGTTTTTAATTATTAATGATTGATTTTAAAAGCAAAGGTATAATTATCTACGGAAAGAGTATTGATAAAAGTATTAAGGAAGAAAAAGAAGCAGAACATTACTGCAAAAGGAGCTATGGATGTTTTAAGCAGACAGAATTCATTTAAGTCCTTCCTTTGCTGGCCTTTGGAGACAAGATAGTTTAGCCCACTGAACTTAATTTTTTAAATTTTAAAATGAAGTTAATCACTAATCACTCACCAGAGTGGTTGAATGGAATATATCAAGTGTGGGTAAATGTAGAACAGCCGGAACCCTCACACACAGCTGATGGTAGTGTAAATTCATACAATCACTTTGGCAAACTGGCAAATTGACCAAAGCTGGGCATGTGCATGACCTATGACCCAACAGTTACTCTTGGGTGTCCACCTAACAGAAATTTGCACACAGCTCAACAAAGGACATGTCCTAAAAGGTCTACAGCAGCACTGTTCAAAATAGCTCCACACTGGAAACCACCCAAATGTCCATTAACCAGAGTGAATAAATATACTGTGGTATACTCACTAAATGGAATATATATATATATATATTAATATATAATGAGAACAAATACATAAGAACTACACACAACAAAATGGTTGAATCTTACAAAGGTGATGTTGAGGGAAATAATGCCAAATATGTACATACAGAACGATTCCATGTATAAAGTTTGAAACCGGGACAAACTAATCAGGCTACTAAAAGTGGGTGTAGTGGTTACCCTTGCATGGGACAGACTATTGGAAGGGAATATTACAAGGTCTTCTGGGGTCCTGGTATTGTGGGTTATTTTTGTTTGTTTGTTTTGTTTACTTTTAGGTGACTGCTGAATGTGTTGTGTTCAGTTTGTGAAACTTCGTCAAGCTTTACGATGATGATATATGCATTTTTCTGTCAACAAAGTTTTTTTAAAAATGGGGATGATAAAACTGACCTCACAGTGCTGTTGTGGAAATGCAGTATTTTAAAATTCCTGGGATGGAGCAGCCATTCAACCAATGCATTCCCCTCAGGAAGAGTTCTGTGGCAGTGGTGTGGGGAGAGCTGGGGAGCTGGAGGCTGCTGGAGTTCCAGGTGTGAGACAGCAAGATCTCAGGTGGCAGCAAGAGTGGAAAGGGAGAGTCTGTGTTCCCGGAGCAGGAATGGCCCATGAAGGAGACCTAGGTTGGGGACTGATACAACCAAGGGTCTGGGGGTGGGACCAGGCAATAGAGGTCACTTTAGTATCGTCGAAGAGGCTGGTCAGGGAGGCCAAAAGGCCATAAGGGTGGGGACAAAGGAGATTGGAGAGTCAAAGGCCAGTTCAGGCCAGTAGAGTTTGGAGACAGAGGAAGAAACCCCCATGTCTAACATCTTAAAGGGGGAGGCTGCTGGACCATGCTGAGCAGGTCTGGTACAGAGTAGAGGCTGTAGTCTCTACTGCTAAGGAACTACATTTTCCTGCCTCCATTCTTTCCTTCCGTCCCATCTAAGCTCTGCACAAACAAGCCCTCTTTCTGCTAACCATGCTCTAACATCACCTTTTGAATCCACTTATACAAGGCAGATGAAAACACAAGTGAGAGTGTAGAGTTGTGGTTACTAAACATGCTCTGTGTGAGCGAAGGAGTCATTCAACTGCACCAGAGACTCAGTGTCCTCAGCCAGCTAAAGACGCTATTGAGATGTGCCCAGCAGAGGTCAGATGTCAGATGTCAGAATAAATGTGATAATGGACTCAACAGTCCCTTGAGGCTGGACACGGTAGCTCACGCCTGTAATCCTAGCACTCTGGGAGCCTGAGGTGGGAGGATCTCTTGAGCTCAGGAGTTCGAGACCAGCCTGAGCAAGAGCAAGACCCCATCTCTACTAGAAATAGAAGAATTAGCTGGGCAAGGTGGTGGGCACCTGTAGTCCCAGCTACTCAGGAGGCTGAGGCAGGAGGATTGCTTGAGCCCAGGAGCTGGAGATTGCAGTGAGCTGTGATGACACCACTGCACTCTCGCCTGGGTGACAGAGCAAGATTCTGTCTAAAAAAAAAAAGAATGCCTTGGAAGTCTACAGAGCTCCCTAAATATGGGATGGATGGTATAATTCATGGTAGATACCAAATTGCTCTGGGTTCATTTCGTTACTTTATTCTATTGCCTTTCTTCTTTGAAGAATTTCTTGCAGAGTCTTAACCCTTCAGGGTAGCCAAGGTGCTTGTGACCATTCTCTAAATTGAAATGCCTGCAAATTATTTTATTTGTGTCTTGAAGTGCTGAGACCCAGTTACCTCCTCTGACACTGATGTTAAGTAGCACACTTAGCCACATTAGCACTAATGAGTCCAACCAGGCATAGCATGACAACCCGCGTTAAGCTCCTCTGCATTTTGCAAGCTTGTGCAAATGTAGCCTGGAGAGGTCAAATATGGAAAATCTAACTGTCCAAGCTTGACATGTAATGAGTTTCCTTTTTTGTCCCATTGATTCAAAGGCTGGCCAGGCAAATGATCTAATGTGTTTCATCCCTTTTCTACTTGTCAAGGCACCATGGCGTATGCCAGAACTTATTTCAGTTAACAAAACAAAACACCTGTGCTCCTTTTTGTGGTTTCTTCTAATGCCCGAAAATGAAAACTGTTTCTCTCTATAATGAGTGCCTGTGAAATTCAGGTTTGCAGGGGAATGCAGTGTGCATGTCAATTCTGATCCAGCTACATTTATGGAGCACCTGCCACATATTAGACATGGGCGAGGTGCATCACATCCATCACCTGGGGGTTGGATGGGGCAGATGCTGCAGCTGGTAACAGCTATATTGAGTTTGCTTGTGATGGAAAGAGTGTCTTAGTTTGTGTTTTTCCCAGAAGCAGCCTCTGAGACAGGGATCTGACTGCAAATCATTTATCTGGGAGAAGATCTGAGGAAGCAGCAATAGGGGAATGACGAATTTAAACAGGGGAAGAGAAGGAAGGTGATAATGGATGAGCAACCAAACAAGTACCTACTGTGGGCAAATGGAGCTTAATTCTGCTAGGGACCTCTGGGAGACAGGTCACATGCCTCAGAATGATCTCACCATCCATCATCACTGTTCAATGGTGGCCACTTCCAGGGGTAAAGATTCCCTCAGTTTTGCCCTCAGGCAGAGATTGCAGGTGCTGGCAGTTCCCAGGTGATCCAGCCTGGAAATGGAAATGCCTAGTCCACGTGGTTAGGGCTGCTGCACTGCTTGCTGTACAGAGGGAGGAGACCAAAGCCACACCCTTTGTGGATTCCCCAACCCTCTCAGCCTAGAAACCTAAATTTGGTGGTGGGGGTAGGGGTGAATATGCAAATATCCTGGCAAAAAATTAGATGGAAATCAGTGTTTCTTTATTTGATGTCTTTGCTCGAGTCTCTAAAGCAAGTCTGATACGTTACCTAGATGACATCCTTGTGTGGGTCAGTGTCAGAGGTGAAGAGATCATGCTGCACTGGAACCCGGGAGCTCGGAAACCTGCACTGCAGGTCCCTGAGGGAAATGTCCAGGCAGTATTTGTTTCTATCATACAAACCTTTTGTCCCACACCTGCAACAGAAGAAATGGCTTGAAAAAATGGCAAAAATTTTTTATGTGTCTTTAAAACATCCCCTCCCTTCTTTTGGGGAATTAGAACCTGCATCCCTGCTTCAGGCCAGTGGTCAGGAGGGACAGGGGAGTGTCCTCCGTTCTTTGTGTCATAGGAGATGGGATTAATCCCGGCAGAAGTCCAAGTCCTGAGATTGTTTTGGCCTAAAATGGGATTATAGGACTAATCAGAACCTTTAAAATCTCTGTACTTCTGCTCAGAGGCAGAATGTGGGTACTTTGAGAGGGGAGTCTCCAACCTCCTCATCTGCCAGCAAATTAATAAACTCCTCTTTCCTTCTCCTCAAACCAGTTGTCCTCATTGTTCTGATGTGGCCTTAGGGACAAGCGCTGACCTTTCAGTAACATACCCAATGTCATGTCCTGGGTGATCCAGGAGGGACTATGCGGAGAGGGATAATACCCAAGATTGACCCAAGGTCCTTACGAAAACAAATCATGGGCTTCCAAGTCTCACTCCCTAAACTAAGCCATAGATTTTGTACCTCATGTTAGTGGAAAATAACCCAAACTCTGTAAAATAATTTGAAGAGGTTTATTCTGAGGACCATAGCCTGGAGCCATGCCTAAGAAGCCTTGAGCAAGTGGTCCCACTGTGGCTGGGTTACAGTTTGGTTTTATACATTTCAGGGAGACAGGAATTACACATAAAGTCATAAATCAATACATGGAGGGCATACATTGGTTTGGCCTGAAAAGATGGGGCATCTTCAAATAGGGGCTTACAAGTTATAGGTGGGTTTAGAGATTCTTCAGTTGACAATTGGCTGAAAAACTTAAGTTTTGTCTAAAAGACCCAGAATCAGTGGAAAGGAATGATTGAGTTAAGATAAGGGGCTGCTAGGATGCTCGAGTTTCTGTCTTGCATGGTTTTAGGCCAGTTAATGAATTACAAAGGATATCTCCAGGAAGGGAGGAGGCCATGATGAGGCACCTCTGACCTTCTTTTGCATGGTCAACAACTCAGTTTTAGGCTATTTCTGGGGTACCCTTGGCTGGGGGGGAGGTCCATTCAGTCAGCTGGGGGAGCTTAAGATTTTATTTTAGTTTACACTCTGGTGGTGAGGAAGGGTGGCCAAGACAAGTAAGTGAGGAAGGGGCCCCACCCTCCACACTGAGAGCAGCGCTGAGGCAACACAGAGCAGGTGATTAGGGCTCTGGAGTCAGGCCGATTCTAATCCTGGCTCAGCCACTACGTGGCTTTGAAATCTTGAACTGTATGTGAGGACGCTTCCTCATCATACCCACCCGGCAGGACTGACGGGAGCGTGGAGTGAGGTCAGTAGGTAGCCGCGGTGCTTGGTGGAGCCAGTGTTGTGCAGCCGCCCATTGCCAGCAAGGGGCAGCCCCGGGGCCATCTCACTGCACCTCGATAGGGGAGACGAGAAAGAAGGAAGCCGAGGAGGGAAATCTAGAGTTAGCCCAGATCTCTAGCTCCGGATCAATACGTCTTGATCCCGACCCGCTCTCTGAGACAGTGAGAGAGGAAAAGGAGGCAGAGGAACAGAGAGTGGGAAGGAAGAGGTACAAAGAGGAGAGGGGAAGAGAGAGGTCTGAATTCCACCTTTGGGTTGGAATATGCCAAGGAAAGTTTATTCTGATTTTTTTTTTTTCATTTAACCCCGCATTTATGAGGTGGTATGGAGGGGTTTTGACATTTTTTAAAAATGCTTTACATTTTTTTTAACTATAGATATCCTTTGGTACACACAGAGGTGAGAGTTCAATTTCTGTCAGATATACATAAAGAGAGACTTTAAAAAACAGATAATATCTTCACATGGTTCGATGTGTGCGTGTGTTTAGATAGACACAGAAAGGTGTTCACCGAGAATTCTTGCTTTCACTCTGTTCTCATCCTCCACTCCCAGCCCCCACAGCTGACTACTTTTATCAGTCTCTATGTATACTTCCAGAGCTTCTCTGTGTAAATGCAAGCAAATATGAAAATATATTTTAACTTTCATCCCCCAAGAGATGTTTAAAATGCATTATAACAGGTATCCTTTTATTATGTATTACCTATATACCAAGTGCCCATTTCATATATATCAGACTCATTTTATAGATGAGGAAATTGAACACAGAGTTAGAAAACTTTCCCAAGGTCATCCAACAAGGAAGTTGGGGAGACAAACTTGAACCCTCTTGTTGTCTGGAGTCTGAGGTCTTAGCCATTGTATAATACCACCTTTTAGAAAGTAATTAAAGTCCACAGAGGGACTACTCCTATTCTCCCCAAAGGGGCAGTCTTCCTAGCAGCTCCTTGCTCAGAAGCTATTCTTTTACAGCAACAACTTTTAGGAGCACATAAGTCATTATTCCCAGTGTCTTAACAAAGAAGGGAATGCAATCCCTGGACACGAGGATCAGCTGCAGGTGGAGCGGCCCTTGCTCCTGGAATCCCCTGAGGGGTTCGGTTACCCCCGAGAGGTTTGCTGATCTCTGTGTGAGGCCAGAGCTCACTGAGTGCTGTGCCCAGTGTGTGGAGAAAGGGGTTTGCATTGTGGTTCTGTGACCTACCAAGGGATGAAAGCCAAATTCCTCAACTCGTCTAATTCCACTGCATATCTTACCATGAGCCCGTTGCTAAGCACCACACTTTTATTCTCACAGGCTACCCTAGCAATGTTCTAACGGCACCCCCTAAACGTTCCTACCTTTCTGGTTAACATTTCAGAAGTACGCAGGAAATCCTGGTGTCTTGCTAGAGAGTTTTTCCCAATCTGGTTGAGCAGACTCTTAGACTTCATGATCTTGCAGCCAACAACAGTAGACACTTAGAGCTGAGAATTCAGAAACAAAGACCTGTAGGCCATCACCAAGGTCAGATAAATGAATCCCCAAAGTACAGCAGTGTTAGACTTGCTATTGCCCACTTTGGAAATGCAAAGACCTGCTTGCTGGCCTGTGTGAGCTGCGCAGATGGGCACCATGGGCTGGTCCTGGGGAGGTTTGCACCTAGGAGACGTCTCACAACTGCCTTGGCCCTGCGCTTTCAGTGGGTTAGGTGAGTAGGGATCTAGACTCACTGTTCCCATCTCCTCCATTCCCTTGTCATCCCTCAACCCATTTTTGGTCTCCATGAGAATACTGTCAACTAAAGAAAAAAATCAAGCTTTTAAGTAATTCAAGCGTGTTTTGTTCAGAAGTCTTGCTGAGGACTGTAGACTGATGACCTGGGACCACGCGTCAGAGAGGTTCCGTCAGACTCCTTCCACACTGTGTTTCAGTCACCGTCTAGCTACAGGTGCCGGGGGCGAGTGTGTGTGAAGTCGCATCAAACTTGCTCAGTTTCGTTCAAGCGGAATCACTTGGGGGTGAGAGCACATCTGGGTACAGATTAGGTAAGCGTAGTTACTAAGCCCCTCAGGAGTTATCCTATGTGTAGGGAAAGGCAAGGACTGCAGCCATTTGTCCTTTAAGGAGTATGGTGACTCAGGCAAGAGATGTGGGGGGCCATGTGCTCTATCCTCTTTTGTCTTCAAAGGATCTTTCCAAGAGAGCCGCTCATTGTCAGAGCCAGGGGCTTTGTGAAATTGCGCTGCCAGGCAGAAATGGGCATGCATGGCTTCTCACATTTGCTGCTTCGCCTCCCAGAACGCTGCTCAGATCTCCTTTTGAGATGAAACCTGATGTGAGGAACGTGGTGAGTTGACAACCTGTAGCTGATACACCCGTGCGCTCCACCTGTCTGTGGTGCACCTGGGCCCGTGCATAGCCAACAGTGCATGATGGGTGCTAAGCTCCAGCCGTTTCTGCCTGATGTGTGGCTCCTGCAGTGGGCACTTGTCCTGGGGTCCCTGCAGCCTGGCTGAGGCTTTCTCAGCGCTGCAGTGTGGACCAAAGCTCTCCCTGTACGATCCTCCTTCCTTCCTGACGCCCTTCGCAGGTGTCCACAGGTGCGTCACGGCTGAGGCTTTTCCACCTCCTCAGGCTCCGTCTCACCTTGTCCTTCAGAACTGGTCCACCTCATATTTCTCATTCCTTTAATTCCCTTTTGGTATTTGCTTCTCACAGGACCAGAATGTACACAGATTTCCACTGAAAATTGTCAGACAGATCACAGAGACCTTCTCTAAAAGTCTTCTGCAGTTCTCACATCCATCCACTTCCCCAGGGAACTCTCCATCCTGTGCCCCCAGCACCCCTGCTCTCTCCTCTCTCTTTCTCCCTCTCTCTCTCGCCCACCCTGGCTGTCCTCTTCTGACTCTGCGGGTGCCTCTGCCTTGGCTGAGTCCTGAGGTACTTGCCTTGTTTCTCAGTGTTCTCTCAAAATCTTTGGGTGATTTAGTCAATCCCTGATAAACTTATAATATTAAGATCATCGTTTCTTGCCCTAATCTCTTCCTTGAACTTGAAAGTCCTTTATCCAAACACCTGCTTCTCTATGTGGACATTCCACAAAGAGCCTCGAAGTATTTAAAGCAGACGTCTTAGTCAGCTCAGGCTGTTGTAACACCACAGTCTGCATGGCATAAACAGCAGACATTTATGGCCCACAGTCCTAGAGGCTGGAAAGCCCAAGACAAAACTTCTGGAAGTATTGGGTTTTGGTGAAGGCCTTTTCCTGGCTTGCACATTGCAGCCTTCTTGCCACATCCTCACATGGTCTCTCCTCAGTGTGTGCTCATGAGGGGAGCAGAGAGAAGGATAGAGACGGGGAGAGAGAGAGAGAGAGATTTTTCATCCTCTTTTCATCAGGCCACTAATCCCATCATGAGGGCCCCACCCTCATGAGCTAATTCAACCCTAATTACCTCCCAAGGTCCTCATCTTCAATCACCGTCACATCAGGGGTTAGGGCTTCCACACGTGAACTTGGGGCTGCGGACACAAACATCAAGCTTTCACTTTGCCCAGATGCATAAGTGAATCTTATCATCTCTGCCTCTTAACTCTGCAGACCAGCTTCTCTCTTGCATTTCCTACCTCTTGATGCTATAACCATCACTCCAGTTGCTCAACCTTCTTCCTCCCTACTCCTACAATCACAAGACCCACGGATGACAGTTTTCAAGTAATGTTCAAATCTGCTCATTTCTCTCCACGTATTGTGGGTTGGATTATGTCCTCCACAAATTCATATTTGTGACCTTATTTGGAGATTGGTTCTCTACAGAGGTGACAAGTGAAAATGAGGTTACCATGGTGGGCCCCAATCCGGTATGCCTATGTTTTTCACAAGGGGGAAACCTGGACACAGAGACAGGCATGTATAGAGGGAGGAGGATGCCAAGAGATCCAGGGTGAAGACAGCCATGTGTGAGCCAAGGAGAGGCCTGGAGCAGATCCTTCCCTCATAGCCCTTGGAATAAACCAATTCTGTTGACAGATTGATTTTGGACTTGTAGCTCCAGACCCGTCAGACAATAAATTTCTGTTTAAGCCATTCAGTCGCTGGTACTTTGTTATGGCAGCCCCAGCCAGCGAAGACACCCACCCTCTTTAATGGAGTTAGTACATGAGCCCTGTGGTAGGCAGAGCCATGGGCCCTGAAGGATGCCACATTCTAATCCTCAGAATCTGTGAATGTGATGCCTTATGTGGCAAAAGGGACTCTGCAGTTTTGGTTGGGTTACGTGTCTTAAACTGGGGGGGATTATTCTAGGTAATCTGGGTGACCTAAATGTAATCACACAGGCCATATGCGAGGGAGGCAGAGGGGTCAGAGTCAGAGAAAGGAATGTAGTGACAGAAGCAGAGGGGTGTGTGTGTGTGTGTGTGTGAAGAGAGAGAGATTTGAACAAGCTATGCTGCTGGCTTTGAAAATGGAAGAGGCCACAAGCCAAAGTTGTAGGTGGGCTCTAGAAGCTGGAGAAGATGACAAGATGAGGGGGGATTCTCCTGCAGAGGAAAGGCCGCCCTGCTGACACCTTGATCTGAGAGCTTCTGACCTCCAGATCTGAATGATGGTAAATTTGTGTGGTTTTAAGCCACTAAATTTGTGGTAATTTGTAGTAACAGCCACAGGAAACTAACACCGCCACTAAAGTGGTCTTCCACTTTAGTTTTTTGCTTTCCTCAAATACATTTCCCCAGAATTAGTTTTTCTAAAACACTAACAAGACCATAGGACTGTAGCAATATTGAGCCACTCACATCCACCTTCTGACACAGACTTCCAGAGACAGTTCAGGCAATTGTGAGATCCTCGTCCCCATTTGGTTGTAAATTTATTTTATACCAAAACACCCAACAACAACAAAAAACAAAACCCCTATTTCCCCAAAGGCTAGCAAAATTCCTTTCACATAGTGGAAATTGGAAGTTCTATGTAGCACACGCAGAGTGTGTTGAGATGGCACACACAAAACTTTATTTCCCTCCTTCATTTCCTCATAGAGGAATCATGTTTCCTTTACTAGATTCCATAAGCCAAGAAACAGCCACACATACATATATCAAGTTAACCATGTGTAAGATGTGCGTGTGCATTTGCAGAATGAGGTGGAAAATGAGATATTCCTTCCACCCAGGAGGAAGATATGTTCTGTGATTACATCCCGTATCAAGCTCACTATTCAGGGAGCCATTTTAGAAAGACATTTTATGAAAGTCAACATCTCTTTTAAGCCCTTTATACAAAAAGCAAATCATGCAAGAGATAAAAACTGCTGGGCTTATGTAATCAATTGAAAATAGCAAGAAATGAGAAGAGGTGATTGGCAAAACAAAATGCTTTCTGCAATCTTGGCTTGATTCACCGAGAGTGTCATTACTAATGTGGAATGGTTATTTACTCCATGTAAATTCAACATGAGGCTGGGAGTTTATTTCAGGATTTTAAAAAGCATACAGAAAGAACAATTGGTTTCATTTTGCTGCACGCTAGGAAAACCGAGATGGTTTTGCTGGTTGAAAGTACCTTCTGTTGTGCATCAAAGTGAGTTGTAAGTGGGTGCATCAGCCAGAGTCTTTGAATAGGGGTTGAAAACCGGTCCTTGAACCACATCTGGCAGACCACCTGTTTTCATAAGTAAAGTTTTATTGGAACACAGCCATGCCCGTTCATTCACGTCCTGCCAATGGCTGGTTACCTGCTGTCATGGCAGTTGAGTAATTGTGGCAGAGACCTATGGCTGGCAAAACCTAAAACAGTTACCCTCAGGCCCTTTACGGAAGAAGTTTGCTTACGTCTGTTCCAGAAGGAAGCAGGGGGAGCACTCTTAAGGGCTTAATAGAAATTATTCAATGATAGAACTGTCTACAGAGGTGTGGGTGGGTTTAAAGGAACCAGGGAGGAGTGAGGTACTCTGAGACGAATGGCAGCGGGGGGCAGTTGCCATTCCCAGGCGTGTTGGCCCAGGAGGTAACAGCGTCACCAGAGCCGGGGCAGAGCTGCAGTCACGGAATAAGAGCCCGGGAAGGGAGAGAAGAATACACAACCTGACCTCTCATCTTCTTCCTCTGCTCTGGCCGTGACAACAAAATACCACAGACTGGGTGACTCAAACAACAGAAATTAATGTTTTCACAGTTCTGGAGGCTGGAAGTCCAAAATCAAGGTCGAGCCGGGTTCTGCTTCTGGCGAGGACTCTCTTTCTGGAGGCAGATGGTTGCTTTGTCCTCAGGTGGCCTTTCCTCTGAGCTGTGTGTGCAGAGAGGGAGGGAGGAAGGCGAGAGCAAGAGAGGGGGAGAGATGGAGGTCTCTTCCTCTTCTCACTGGGCCACCAATCTCGTTCAACTAGGGCCCCGCCCTTATGGCCTCATTTAACCTTAATTACTTCCTTATTCGGAATGCAGCCGTGCTGCGGGGTGGGGGAAGGGGACACATACATTCAGTCCATACCACCTCTTCACTCTCTCCTGGGCTCAACCCGACAGGAAGCAGAGGGCAGGGAGCCCAAGGGATGCAGTCTGTATAGATCAGCCTTCTGGCCACAGAGCAGGGGAAGAGAAAAATGCAATACGGATGGGAGGGGAAGGGCAGGGAGAAAAATAGAACAATGGAGACAAAGGGCAAATGCAGAAAATGTAGCTAAAGAGAAAAAAAAGTCTGTAGAATACATGTTTACAAAGAAAATGAGAATGAGCCTTGTTTTAAAACTTAAAAGGACTGATTCAGGCTCATATTTAGTGGAAATACATCTGGAGACTACAAGCTTAACAAAACTCAAGGAGCTAAAAACAGCCTTTTGGAATCTAATCTATTGGTAAGCAGAGAGTTCCAGCATTGAGCCTGTAGTTAAGATAAGTTGCCTCCAAGTTAATTATAGGGACATGGTTTGAAGAAGTAGATTCTCAGTTTTCCAGAACATTTATTAAGTGCTTGTGAACATACATGGTGTAAGCGCTCTGCAGGATGGAGGGGGTTTACATAGGATGTACCCAAATGCCTCCATGGGACGGTGCTTGAGCAGATCCACAGGAATATATTAATAGAAGCAAGATAAACTCCTTTTGACTGGAATGACCAGAAAAAGCATTGTGCACATGGCAGCATTTTAGGGACCCTGTTTTCCACAAAAGGAACAGAGTCCTTCGGTTCTTAGTGGATGTTTGAACCCAGCTGTGATGTAGTTAC
This sequence comes from Lepilemur ruficaudatus, assembly GCA_963574885.1. Taxonomy (NCBI): domain Eukaryota; kingdom Metazoa; phylum Chordata; class Mammalia; order Primates; family Lepilemuridae; genus Lepilemur; species Lepilemur ruficaudatus. The sequence continues at coordinate 23,804 of CAUYRT010037946.1, read as the reverse complement.
TACCTACATCCACAAGATGGCAGGCACGACCTGGGAAGAGCCCGCATGAGCCACCGGGATTCAAGGTCTCCAGGCTCAGTCAACCCCTGAGGTCTCCAGAGTCTCAAGGGAGGTTAGCGGGCGCTGGCTCAGAAGCCGGGCTTCAATAACAGCTTGTCCTATGCGTGGGCAAAAGCATCAGATCAGAGGACAGTGAAGTAGCTGGCGGAAAGACCGAAACCAGCGTAAACAAAAGGTCTAGAGAGAGGAAGCTGGGTTGTTTCAATGTAGCGTTAAGGCATGGAGAACAGAACACGGGGATGGGAGCGAGGTCAGAGGGGCCGGGACGCCAGGTAGAAAAAGAAAGGCTAAGAGACAAACCGGGCAGCAGTCCTAGGGGGCAGGGAACGGGAGAGGAGCACGCCGGGCAGCAGAGGAGGGTCAGGCTGAGTCTGCAGTGCTGGTCCTGGACCCCCGTCCTTGTCCCTTGCTGTCTCAGGAGAGATGCTGCTAGGATGGATTCCGCCTTACTGGGTCCCGAAGGAGGAGCAAGGAGGAGAAGAAACAGAATGAGCCACGTCCGCAGCCAGTTCAGTTTAGGGCAAACACTTCAATGGGCTGAGAAAGGAGTAGGGAGCTAAGACTGAACAACTGGGGTCTGCCCTTCCAGGAGACTCTTTGGATGCTGAACCCAGTGGTGCAGACTCTTTGGTTGAGTTGAAGTGGGGTAGTCATTAAAGATTTTTTATTTGTTTTTTTTGAGACAGAGTCTCACTCTGTTGCCCGGGCTAGAGCGAGTGCCGTGGCGTCAGCGTAGGTCACAGCAACCTCAGACTCCTGGGCTCAAGCAATCCTCCTGCCTCGGCCTCCTGAGTAGCTGGGACCACAGGCATGTGCCACCATGCCCAGCTAATTTTTTCTATATATTTTAGTTGGCCAATTAATTTCTTTCTATTTTTTAGTAGAGACGGGGTCTCACTCTTGCTCAGGCTGGTTTCAAACTCCTGACCTTGAGGGATCCACCGGCCTCGGGCCTCCCAGAGTGCTAGGATTACAAGCGTGAGCCACCACGCCTGGCTGATGTTTTAAAATGAAAATGATATACACTGGTCACTGCCTTAGAAAGATCAAATTGAAGCTGCATACAAAATCGATTTGAAGGACAGTGATCCGAGGCAGGAAGAATGGTTACAAAGCTATGAAAATAATTTAAAGGTGGGAAATTAAGATTCCAACGTGGCAATGATATTTGAAAGGAAGGGGTTATTAAGGGTTATTAAGATGGCTTGTGTGCAACAGTAACAGAAAAAATTTACAGAATATTTTATACAGACTCTTCATAAAATGATTAAAATATCTAAATATATGTGAAGATATATATAACCTAATTATATGTAATTGGATCATATAAATTTAGAGCAAGAGTTAAAGAAATGCTAATGTCTGGACACTTTTAGGGTATTTTACTTCTGTTTAACTATTTTCTATAACCGTTTTCCTCTGAGGTGTGGATATAACTAGTTCACTCCCAATGTTTTACTTTATAATCAGCCTCCAGGGGTGTATACGTGGCCTTGGCTTCTTTCAGGGTTCCAGTGGATTTTAGACATGTTTGTCTCATTAGAATTCCCCAGACATCTTAGACGTCTGTCTGTATTTACCCCTGATACAAACAGATACAGAAGAGCCCTGCTTCAACCCAGAATGTGACCCACCCTGCTGGCCCTCCTCTGGCCACTTTAAAGAATGAGCTATTAATAAAACAAAAGCACTGGCAATGTCAAAGATAAACACAGCCAGACATTAGTTAAATCAGTGAACAAAGATTTTATTCAGTAACACTGAAAGCATTAGTATGTTTCCTAATCAGTAACACACTAATTATGTTTCTCTCTATTAAATGATTACCAATATTGATTAGGGATGGGTTGGGCAAGTCACAGTCTTTTCTAGACGTACAAAAAGCCATCAGGACGTAGTTTTAGAAATACATTTAGAATCTGTATGATGTTAAATCTCTGAGGCACCTTTGAGGTAATCTAGTCTAGTTTCTTACCCAAGGGCACACACATGTTGGGTGGGAGAGTTGGATGTGATGGCAGTCTGGTGTGACATCCCTCTTGACGCGATGCACATGCTCCACAAAGGGGACTGATCTTTGGTAGTGGTCAGCACAAGAACTCAGGAATGTTGACATACTGGCCAGGGGGGTTTGCTGCTTTTCATTACACTGTGGGCAGGAGTTTGAAGTATCCACTCTGTGGAGGTTTCAAATTTAAGGTGAAAACTGGTTTTTCTACCAGTGGAATATGTTCATTCTTCCAGAAATTGAGCTTCGTTTTCATGCTTCTAAATCTCTGCTGCGTCATTATTCTCACTGCTTCTCTTTGAGTTTTTCTCTGTTGGCCTCTGAAAATTTCTGCCACACATGTCACTATTAGCCTCTGAGTAGTGACACAGTCCACTTCCCACTGACCTTTCTCTTCTCCAAGGCTTTTCATGTCTTGCTTAATATTCAATGCCGTGGATTATATTTGCTATTTTTTCCCTCTTAGCATAAAAGATCCTTTCTTTCACAACCAATTACTGGGAGACATAACAAGTCTGTTTTAAAGTTGATAAAATAGAAATAACGAGAAAAACTTAGATGGAGACCCAGTTTTGCATCAGCCCAAGGGAGCTGTGTTTTGCCAAAGCAGCTGCTGCTCTCAGTCTTTGTAGTGGCTGCTACATCTCTATTTTCTTTTGCTTTAAACTTCCTGATGCCAAACTTTCCTTCTGGGTTGTGTGGTAGAGTGGGAGACCGGGGCAGGATGGTTGTCTTGCGTTATGTCACAAAGGAAGAGTATGGATAACAGCAGTGCTCAGTATTACAAAGCTGGGCATTGGTCATTTATTTGTATAATCCCATGGGATTAATTCCATTAATTTCCATGGGGAATTTATTGTGGTTCCTAAAAGAAAAGCAAAAGTTAAATCTTGGGAAAGTGTGCTAATAATTTAGCTACAAGAAAGCAGAAAAGAAAACACTCATAAGATAGTAAAACTCTAGGCTCAGACTCCCCTGATTCCAATTTTGTGAGAGTCAGACTCCCACAGGATTTGACTGAATTACTTTGACATCATCAATTTGCTTAAGCAAACCCATTCATGGTTGACAAAGGCTCAGGGTTGTTCACCAGCAGGTTTGTTTATATACATCTTTGACAAGTACTAATCATAAAAGACTACTTGTCTGTTTGTTGGGGGAGATTTCCTGAAGAGCTCTGCCAGCAGCCGTTTGCTAGTTTAGTTCCAATGGTTGTATATATCTGAGAACAGTAGTTGCTTTTCCTTGACGATATTTTGTTTACTTGTTGTTTCATTAAACAGACATTTTGACTACCTACAAATGGATTTATTAATTTAGAGTTTTTAATTAAGCAAAATTTTTTATTTAGGTTTATTTAGTTTAGGAAAATGTAGTTATAAGGAATATGTTAATTACTCCTAGGGGATTAAAAATCAGGTCACTTGGGTTTTTTTTATTGAATGTTGTCCTTATTAGTTGGGCGAGCGTAGGCAAGTCCCCTAAGTATTCTCAGCCTTAGTTTCCTTATTTGTAAAATGAGGATATCATCTACTTGCTTGCAATCATAGGATTTTGACAAGGATAAAAGGAAATAATTTGTGTAAAATTTTGTTTTGCTAAATTGTAAAATGTTACATAATTGTAAAGACATTGGCACTGGTATCCGGCAGCTAAGTTGGATGATATGATGGTGTCTTTCTCTTCTGACTTCTATGATTTTAGGCTTATTTTTAGAACATCAAGAAATTAGATCTGCTGGCAAAATTATCCATTGGCATTTCAAAAATGGCACCTGGAAAAATCTCTTATGCCCAAGTTGACCATAACAAGGCTTCTGGAACTTTCTTGCTGTAGATGTTCACAGCTTGTGGGTGGACTAGGGGAACGACTTCCCTAGCCGGCTCTGAGACCTTTTCTATTAGACCAGGAAGTTTCGTGCCTTGTGTCCTAAGCACCCAGGGTAAATCTAGTCTTTGAAAGGCTTTAGTTATTCCTACTTACTAACCTTTGTTATTGTTCTCAGATGAATGATTTTCTAAAAAAAATATTTACACAGTCATGTGTCACTTAACAATGGGAATACATTCTGAGAAATGCTTCATTAGTGATTTCATCATTGTGTGAACATTGCATAGTGTCCTTACACAAACCGCATGTGATACAGGCTGCTACACATCTAGGCTCTGTGGTGTGGCCTGTTACTCTCAGGCCGCAAACCTGTACAGCATGTTACTGCACTGAAAACAGTAGGCAACTGCGACACAGTGGTAAGTATTTGTGTATCTAAACATAGTACAGTGAAAATGCAGTATTATACTCTTATGGGACCACTCTTATGTGTGGTCCCTCATTGACCAAAATGTTGTTATACTGTGCATGACTGTACTTGTATTTGTTTTGTGCTGTGGACAGTGTGACCAACATGATTGCAAAAGTGGAGTAGACATTGATTATGCCCCTGTTGAAAGACAAGATTGATAGCTGAATGTAAACTTTTCCTGCTTTTCTGAGAGAAAAATGATACCTGTGGCTACATGTGCAGAAGCCATGGATTTACCCTACAGGGTCATCAAATTCATGACATTTGTAGATATTTTTAGCAGGTGGAGTAGGTGAATCAAAAAAAGGCCATTCTTCTTACCTCACCCTTGCTCAGATATTCCAGGGATCACAGAATCTACGCAGCAGGAATCACGGAGTTCCAGGGTGCAGCTGTGCTGCCCCCTTCAGGTGAGGGTTGGGGGAGTGGAGTATTATATTAGGGCTCTCCAGAGAGACAGGATCAGTAGTGTGTGTGTGTGTGTGTTTAGTGATATTCATTTTAAAGAATTGACTCACACGATTATGGAGGTGCAAGTCCAAAGCAAACTCTGCAGGGCAGGCCAGGAGGCTGGAGACCCAGGGAAGAACTGCCGCTGCAGCTCAAATCTGAAGGCCGTCTGATGGCAGAGTGCTTTCCTTTCTTCTTGCTCCCACAGGTCAGTCTTCGTTCTAGTCGGGCCTTCCACTGATTGGACAACGCCCACCCACGTCGCGGAGGACAATCTGCTTTACTCAAACGAAGTCCACCGATTTAAGTGTTAATCTCATCCAAAAAACACCCACAGAGAAATACCTAGAATAATATCTGACCAAATATTTGGACCCCATGGCCCAGCCAAATGAGTCATAAACTTAACCACCACAAGTGTAATGTTGAAATATATGTCTGTTAGTCCCTGCCACTGTTGCTCTGTCTGATTCCATCAGAAGAAGGTTATGATCTCTGACAGCCACCCTGAGATAGGTGTCGGCGGGACAGTGTCAGGGTTAACGACAGGAGGTGATGTGTTGTCCTGGAAGGGCCCACAACCGTTTGTCTTCTGACTGTGTAGTTAGGATGAGACACGCGCACGCCGTGAGGTCAGCAGTCTGCCCGAGCAGATGGTGAGTCACGCACGATGACTGCAGACAGGGGGTCTGGGATGAAGAAATATTGCCGAGGTGAAGTTTCAAATTAGTAAGTAACGGGACCAATGTTCAAATAAGTGTTTTTCTCCCTGATACTTTATTCAAGGGAGTAGAGTTGCAGCTTGGTTAGTTTGGCTTTTAGGGCATTTGCTTCTACTTTTATAGCCTAGATACTGAGAAACAGTCCTTTAGAAGTTGTACTAAGTTTACACAAAGTCGAATTGCTCTCACGGAAACACATGCAGACGTTCTGGGCTGGATGCCGTAATGGGCTATTGATAACCAGCAATGCTAAATACAGCCTCGCAGCTGAAAGCTAATACTCAATTCTGTTATTTGGCTGCCAGCTGTCCAAAGTAGTGCTTTCTAAGAATACTTTTCGTTTGTCAAGCTACTGATGAAATTACCACCATATTTTCCACTTTTCGGGTGCTTGGTTTAGAGGGACTAAGCGGGGATGTGTACAGCATTCATCAAGTGAACTATTGAACATATTGCTTTGTAAGTTAAGTCTCATAAATGTTTATTAGCCTCAGTTCACTTGGTGCTATTTATGTTTCTGACCTGACTTTGATTCCTCTGTTGACTACACACACACACACATATATGTGTGTACAGATGGTTCCTGACATATGATGGTTTGATTTTTTGACTTTACAGCCATGCTAAGGCAACCCCATTCAGTAGAAACTGTGCTTTGAGTACCCATATGATCGCTCTGTTTTTCACTTTCAGTACAGTATTCAATAAATTACATGTGATATTCAACACGTTATTATAAAATAAGCTTTGTGTTATCAATAGATGATTTTGCCCGACTGTAAGCTAATGTAAGTGTTCTGAACACGTTTAAGGTAGGGTAGGCCAAGCTATGATGTTCTGTAGATTAAGTATGTATTTTTTCTTAAGAGACAGGGTCTTGTTCTGTCACCCAGGCTGGAGTGCAGTGGCACAATTATAGCTTACTGTAACCTCAACCTCAAACCCCTGGGCTCAAATGATCCTTCCACCTCAGTCTCCCAAGTAACTAGAACTACAGGCATGAGCCACCATGCTTGGCTATTTAAAAGCAAAATTTTTTGTAGATATGGGTCTCACTATGTGGCCCAGGCAGGTCTTGAACTTCTGGCCTCAAGCAATCCTCCTACCTCAGTCACCCAAACTGCTGGGATTACAGGCTAGGTATGTATTAAATACACTTGCAACTTAAATACTTTCAGTTTTCAATGGGTTTATTGGGATGTAACCCACTGTAAGTCAAGGGGCATTTGTATATATGATATTAATTTGCCACATTTATATGGTGGTGACACTGATGGATAGTCCCAATGTAATGCTTTGACAGAAGATATATATTATTTAATAAAATGTTACATTTTAAATAGCAAAAAGTTTTTCAGAACACAGAATACTGACATTATGTTCCAGACTAAACTTCGGATCTGTAACGGTTTATTCAGAATTGAGAATCCTGGGTCTTCCGAAGGTTTAACACCCATTATTTGGATATTATTATATTTGGTAGGTACCAATTATATGAGTATTATGTGCAAAGTCATCTTTCAGGTATTGGTTTCCTGAACATCACAAACAGAGGAATGATAAAGATTTGCCACAAGACTACATCGGGATTGTATTCAAACATGGGAGCTCAGTGGCGACTCCTGGAAAAGCCACAGCATATGTGACTCTTATGTCACAAAAGATGGTATTAGGATGTCTGTAATTTATATGACAATGCTCCAACAGAGACAGAATGACAAAAATGAGTGCATTAGATGATTTTAACTGACCATTCCAGTAATCCAGCATTTCCTTTGAAAGGCCATACTCCAGAGGTGACTATGACAAGTGCTTGAACTCTTTTATCTGCATAAACACTGGAGGCTTTTCTTGGCAGTACAATAATGTCAGAAATAAATTTTCATTGTTGAAATAAATGATTTGTCCGTTCATATAACAGGTTATGCAAATGTGTTAGAAAAAGGCATCCCTTGTTATTTGACATTGTGTGGCTTAAACTATTGTAAAGGCTTTCCTACATTTTGCATTAACTAGACACCCTAGTTTAGTGAAGACTCATTGAAGTTTCCCTCCTTGTGTGGACCTGGGTTCAGACACTGGAAGGAATCAGGTAGCCTGATGCAGACTGTGAGGGTAATTGTGTATTTTCTATAGAATGTGTGGCACTGGCACCTGCCTTGAGTGAATCTGTGAGGTCAGGTCACCTTAAGAGATCTTCATTGTGCTTACAAAACATGTTATAAACATGCTTCCTTTTAAATGTTTGCTTACTGAGTGTTGGGGTGTATGCTCTGAGGCTTGCTTTCCTTATAACCTAGTAGCAAAGTTGTAGAGATAGAGCTAACCTTTACCCACCTGTAACCCTTGGGGGCAACCGTTATCCATTAAACCATCCCATGATACAAGTCACTTATAATCTGGCTGGTGGCATAGACCGTTAGGATTTTGTTCTTAGAAGAATCCAATGGGATTATAATCCTCAAAGGGAACAATCTTAATGTACAGCCTAGAAGGGTCTTTGGAAGCACTTAATTAAACATTGCAGAGCTCAGACAGACATATGTTTGAGAAAATGATAAGGTAGAATTAAATCTGACACAAGTGGTTCTGCCCCTAACATATGTGGGGCCCACATACCATAGGTCTGAATATTTACAAGTTATAAACAGAGATATCAACTTTTTAAATAAAATACTATGTTCCTTCTACCTTGACAAATTGATCTTCAAAGCAGCTGGAAGGTTTTGGATTCCGTAGAGTTCTGGGAGGTGGGATTGTCCTGCTGCCCGGCCCCTCCTCTTCCACCCCTGGCTCCATCTCAACTGTAAAGGGTCTTGTATGTGCATGGACACCCAGCCCCATCTACACCCGGGCACAGTCTGCCGCCACTTGACCACCCTTGTGCCTGAGCAGAGTGTCTGGCCTCAGCACCTACCCTCAGGGTTGTTAGGGCAGGTGTCAAGGTTGGGTTCCCCAGGAGTTAACTCGAGATGGAGACTAGTGTGTGCCTGGGATTTATTGGGGACTGCTTTTGGGATCACCTCCCTGTGAAAACGAAGGGGAGGAAGCAGGATTGGGTACAGGGAGAAGGTGGCACAGGGAAAATGCAGGCTCAGTAGTGGCCTTAGCTGACCCCAAGGGAATCTCTGGAGTTAGGACGGTCCTGCAGGGTTGGCCTAAGTTGGGGGGCCTGGGCTGGGCCTTCATACACCTATGTTTATCAGTTGCTGGATGTGAGTTGCTCCAGGAAGGGGCATGACCCTGGGTTAAGCAATTTCTTAGGAGGAAGTAATTCCAAGGGAGCAGAGCGCTAAAGGCAGTTTACTGCAGCATACATGATTTTATCTGATGCTAATTACCTCCCAAAGATTCCATTTTTCAAATGCCATCATGTTGGGGATTAGGGCTTCAATGTATGAATTTTGGGCGCACACAAATATCGAGTTCATATAAGGGGCCATTGTTGCTCATGTCTAAGAGTGGTACTGAACACATTGGAGAGATGTTGGTATGGACTGAATGTTCGTGTTGCACCAAAATTCATACACTAAAACCCTAATTTCCAATGTGATGGCATTTGGAGATGGGGCCTTTGGGAAGTGATTAGATTATGAAGGTGGAGTCCCCACGATGAGATTAGTGCCCTCTTTAGAAGAGACATGAGATAGTTCGCCCCTTTCTCTCTCTTCCTTGTGAGGATACAGCGAGAAGGTGACCATCTGTGAATCAAAGTAAGTGCCCTCACCAGAACCCAGCCATGCTCCACCCTGATCTCAGACTTCCAGCCTCCAGAATTGTGAGAAATCAATGTTTGTTGTTTAAGCCATCCAGTCTACGGTATATTTGTGATGGCAGCCTGAGCAGACTAAAATAGATGCTGTGGGAAGCAACCTTTTGAAATTCATTGCTGTTTTACTATAGGAAAGATGTGGAGATGTTGTATAGTGTTTTCTGTATCAGCAGCAGAAAACAAACTAAGAAAGTAGTGTTAAAGAGTAGAGAGTGATGCTTGTGATATTTTAGACAGGGTGTTCAGAGAAGATTTCTCTGAGAAAGCAACATTTGAGCAGAGAGTAAAGTGAGAGAGCAGCCCATGTGGATATTTGCAAAGAGCATTCTAAGCAAAAAGAATAAGTATCTCAGTGTACAAGTACCTTGTACAACTATCTCAGTATATTTGAGTATTTCTGTAATATATTCTATATATATTTATAGAATATATATAGAATGGAATATATAGTTCTGTTCTAAAAACGCAACTATATTTATGAATATAAACTCTAATAAAATTAGTGGGTTTATGCATTGTATTGCATAATTTTTCTTTTCTTTTCTTTTTTTTTTTTGAGACAATCTCACTTAGTTACACGGGGTACAGTGCAGTGACATCATCATAGCTCACAACAACCTCAAACTCCTGGGTTCAAGCCATCCTCCTGCCTCAGCCTCCCAAGTAGGTAAGACGTCAGGTACTCGCCATGATGCCCAGCTAATTTAATTCCAAACATTTTATTAGGCAAGGATTTCAAAGTTTACTTTTATTTGTATATGGTATTCTTAATAAATTGTCCAAATGTTATATGAAGCATGGAGCCATTAGCTTTTGGTCAGAAATATTTGTTCTTGCTTTTTGCCCAAACTGGTAAAACCAGGCAGTTTGCCATCAATGTGGAAGCCATCTAGCCTCCAATTTCTGAATGAAATTGGGAAGGGAAATACATTTGGAAAATAAAAAAAAATTTTATTCAGAAATATTTCAGTTCACTTCTTGAATGATTGGTAGACACTGCCTCCTTAACATTATTCAATAAGACAACAAAAGTTTGACATATATAAACCAAATTAAGAATATCTTTTTAAAAAGTCAAAACCAAGAAAGGACTAAATACCAATTTATATTCTGTTATAGTCAACTCTGATGCATTCAAAATCTGAATATGGGAGTGATACTTGCCTATTAGGAGAAACTCTCCCACCAGAGAGGGGGATTACGAATTCCCAGGGAATAGGGAGTAGGGTATGTTCAATCATTATTGACTCCTGTGGGGCATATGGAGAGTGTTTGGGAAGAGGCAGTGATGAGGACAGACTTCTATGTTGCTGGAACTCTTGTTACTTAATGTTTTTCTTGAACAAATTATCATAGGCTCTTATTGAAGCCCCTAGGTTTTTTTGCACAATTTATTAAGAATACCGTATACAAATATAGCAACAAAAAAAAAATAAATGCACGGGACTTAATTAAATCACAAAGCTTCTGCTTTTAAGCAATAGAGTTAGCAGGAAACCTACAGAATGGGAGAGAATATTCACAAACTGTACATCTGACAAAGGACTGATATCCAGAATCTACAAAGAACTCAAACAAATTAGTGAGAAAAAAGCAACCCCATCAAAAAATGGGCAAAAGAGATGAAGAGAATTTTTTCAAAAGAAGATGGACACATGGCCAACAAACAGATGAAAAAATGTTCAACATCACTAATCATTGGGGAAATGCAAATTAAAGCCATAACTGGATATCATCTTACCCCTGTAAGAATGTCCATTATGAAAAAGTCAAGAAACAACAGATGCTGGCATGCATGCAGAGAAAAAGAAATGCATGGACACTGTTGGTGAGACTGCAAATAGTACAACCTCTGTGGAAAACAATATGGAGAGCCCTCAAAGAATTCAAAATAGATCTACCATCTGATCCAGCAATCCCACTATTGGGTATCTACCCAAAGGAAAAGAAATCATTTCATAAAAAAGACACTTGCACCCAAACGTTTATCAAAACACAATTCACAATTGCAAAGATATGAAATCAACATAAGCGCTCATCAATTCATGAGTGGATAAAGAAAATGTGAGATCTATCTATCTATCTATCTATCTATCTATCTATCTATCTATCTTATATATATAATATGGAGTACTACTCAGCCATAAAAAGGAAGGTAATAATATTGTTTGCAGCAACTTGGATTGAATTGGAGTCCATTACCCTAAGTGAAGTATCTCAGGAATGGAAAAGTAAACATCACATATTCTCACTAATAAGTGGGAGCTAAATGATGGGTATATATGGGCACAAAGAGATGTAAAAGACATTGGAAACTTAGAATAGAGGAGAATGAAAAGGGGGTGAGGGATAAAAATTTACCTATTGGGTACAATGAACACTATCCGGGTGATGGGCATACTGAAAGCCTGACTGCAGCATTATACAGTGTATCCATGTAACAAAAACTTTTGTACCCCCTTAATATTTTGACATAAAAATACAAATAAATACAACAAAAGAATACCATACAATGTAGGAATATTTAGACATCATAGTTTTTGCTAATATATTTATGTTTTTCCCCTATGCTTTCTGTGTGAATAAAATAGGTTTCCTACACAATCTGTACTATAAAAAATAGCCTTTTATATACTATAAAATAGTTCCACATGCTTTATCTCAGTTGATGCTCATAATTCTCTTTAATTTTCATTTTTATTTATTTTGATAAAAATAAGAACACTTATTGTGTGTATAATCTCATTTTATTATTTTTTTTTTTCATTTTATAGATAGGGAAATGGAATCTTAGCAAACTGAGTAACTCTCAACTGGTTGTGGACAACTGGCATGACAAAATGCCCAGTGATTGTGTTGCTAATGGAAATGGATATGAGACTCCTTCTCTCTCAAGTTCAGTTGTGATTTTTAAGTACCTCCAAATTTTATAACCCCCTCAAAAGCATAATCAAATTCAAGTGTGAGGAGACAGTCCAAGATTAGTCAGCACTGTTGTTGATCATCCATTTCCAGGCTGTAAAAACAGTGTGGTTTGAAGGGACTAGAAGAGGAACCTCTTAGAAGAGAGATGCTGGAAAACTGTGGCATGTCCTCTATTTGTTTGCTGTGGGGCCAGGAAATGGTTTCTTCTTATTTCAAGCTGAATGAGAGGAGCTTTAAGGGAATCACTCAGAAATTTTGATATATAACCCTTGTAGTTTGGAGAACACAGAGGAACTGGGGTTTAACATATGGATTCAGAAAATCTAAGCCCCGAGGTTCTGATAATTGGCTTAGAAAGCAGAAAGAGAGAAAGAAGGGGTATATTAGAAGCAGCCTATGTGTGAGTTGAAGGTGCTCCCATGCACCAGGTATAACCAACCTAGGTGCTTAAAGAAGTCTGCCCAAGAGAATTGCCTGGATGACTGCAGGGGCTAAGCAGAAAGGCAGGCTGCCAGAAGGTAAGAGCCAGGGAGTCAAATGCAGCCAGCCAGAAGATGACCATTGCCTGCATCTTGGGAGGGAAGGCTACCTCTGAGGGACTTGTGAAAGTGCCCCAAGTGAGAAAGAATCAGTTTCAGAAATCTACCACACCTGGAGGGCAACACTGCAAGGTTGCAACCCTTATAGTTGAGTAAGAACTTTCCTGTTGTTATTAGTCAAGGTAGAATCATTTGTGCTGTAGTAATAAATTTACCCCAAATCACACCAACTTAACACAATAATATCTCTTTCCTTGCCCATTAAACACTGATGGGGTTTGGATGTCTGCTTCATTTTGTTGCTCTATCATCTGGAAAGTGCAGTCAGCATAGCTGCTGTGGCGGGCGTGAGAGAGAGGTCCAGGCACAGAGGCTCTTCCCTGCCTCAATCTGGAAGTGACATTTCATTAGCTGCAGCTAGTTACTGCAGGGGAAGCTGGGAGATGTAGCCTACTTGGAAGGAAGGGGAAACAGTGTAGTAAACGCATAGCATTGTCTTTGCCAACTGTTCCTTACCTCTCCTCCCTATTCCCTGCTTTGGCATTTGAGGACCTAGAGGTGACCTAGTGAGCAGAAGGAGGAGTGGATAAACCAAAGTAGGCTAAGAATGAAGAAAGTGCCCATGGCTTCCTCCAGCTATAGGCTTCCAGGTTTAAATGACGCTAGAGCTAGGGAAGAGGAGGTGTTTTTAATTATGTAAGATTATTTAACATCAGATTGAATATTTTGATTACTGAAATGAAATGGTTCTTGGGGCTAAAATTGACCAGAAGATATTTATTATTTGACAGTGATCCATAACATTTATGGAAACTGCACAAGAGTTAATTTTTTCCAAAGGTTGGGAAAGAGTGCGCTCACTGATTAGCCTGGAAGGAAGTTATGTGGGGGCAAAAATTTAAAAATTCAATGGCTTATTCAGAGGATGTTAGGATAGAGAACTGCTGTTTTAGTCTGTTTGGTGCTGTCATAACAGAATATCTGGGCCTGGGTAATTTATAAAGAACAGAAATTTCTCACAGTTTTGGAGGCTAGGAAGTCCAAGTGAAAGTGCTGGCATCTCGTGAGGGCCTTCTTGCTGTGTCCTCACATGGCGGAAGATGAAAGGGCAAGAATGCAAGAAAGAATGAACCCACTTCTGCAAACCCTGTTATAGCAGTGTTTATCCATTCATGTGGGGCCCTCATGACTTAAACACCTCCCTTTGGTCCCCACATTCTAACACTGTTGCATTGGGGATTGAATTTCCAACACATTGAATTTCTGGGGGACACATTCAAACCATAGCAACTGCTGATACAGAATACAGGACTAATACTACAAGCTCTTCAGCCTTTGCGGGGAAGGTTACTCACAGTTACCTGCAAGACTGCCCAAGGGTCCACTTGGGATGTGGGAGCTGCCTGGGAAAGACTGAGGGTTTAGCCTTCTTTGCTATAGGTGCTTTATTTCTTTAGTCTACATTACCTCTTGGGGAAACCTGCCTCCCTGAGAGATATTTCCTTTCCATAGTCCCTTTTATATACCTCTTCTCAAGCCAGTAAGTACTGGAAGTGGCTGTGCCAGAAACAATTTCTTGAAGGTCTTTCAAAGACACCCACTCCAGATCACTCACTGTTAAGCAGAAGAACTGGGACCCAGTTTTCTCTAACTCCAACACTGATGCTCTTCACCTTGATAATAAGCTACTGTAGGTGTGTCAAAGGACACAGGTACTGTGACTTCCCTGATGTTACATGGTTAGTGACGGGTGGAGGTGACAAGAAATACAGATTTTTGAAATCCTCACTTGTGTACTATATGTTCTTTATAATTATGAAAAATCTTGATTGCTTCAAAAAGAACAAGCTTTAAAACTCAAAATGAAGGTTGGTTGTTACAGTGATCTCAGGTGACTTGACATTTGTTAATCAGCTTCAATTTATGCTCATCAAAGGCCATGGCCCCAGAATCTGTTTGGATTCTTCCCAGGGTCTGTATGTCTTAATATAATAAGAACCTACTGGTCCCAAAGGACACTGGTGGCACCTGTTGCTAATTGTTGTTGAAGTTATTGTGAAGATCCTACCTCAATTTTCCTTTTTCATGCATGATTTGATGCTTGGGCTCTCACAGCACTGGGAGTCCTAACTGCCCATCTCTCAGTGCCCTGTGACCATAGCTGCCTGCTAAGAGTCCTTGCCCTGTCAGCTTCTGTTTTGTGGGCTGAAGATGACCTCAGAACATTTGTGGTGAGCTGGCTTCCTGTGTGGTAATTAAATTTTCTTCCAGCAGTCTCCATCCTTACCTTTGTCACTCCAATTCCTCATTATTGATAAAGACTTCAGTTAAAAATATTCAGATGAGAGAGAGAGAGAGAAACATGCATGGATACACATTAAACTACCAAGATGGAATCCTCTTGGGAGCTGTTCATGGAGTACTTCTCAAACTTTAATGTGCATACAAATCACCAGAAGGTCCTATTAAAATAAAGATTCTGATTAAGGACTTCTAGGCTGGGCCCTGAGATTCTGCATTTCTAATAAGCTCCAAGCAACTGTCAGCAGTATATGTCTGTAAAAAGAAAATAAAAATCCTAGGATCCCCACCCCAACTCCTTACACAAAAGGGAAGATAAAGGCTTCAGGCACCTGTGAAGAACTGGCCCTATGGATCATTCATTAAGGAAGTTCCTTGCTGGCCTCCCATAAGCAAGGACATACAAATTGTGACTTTAGGTCCACAGGCTAGGTTTAGCTCCTAAAACTAAAGTCTGTTCTGATTCTGTATTAATAATGAATTACAATTTATCTTCACAGGTGCAGAATAGAGACAAGATAAGATCACATTTTCCACCTACCAAGGGACATCTACATAACTGATGCTTCCTTAACTCCCTATTTATTTTCTAACATTCACCTTATCTTACATAAAATGTAGATTCTCCTGGGCCTCACAAGAATGTAACCATTTTTTCTCAATACCACCCCCTTCCCTTTTTCGTTTCTTTCTCTGCGTCTTTACATGCTGAAACTTCCAAATTCCCCTTTGGAAAAACAGCCACAGGTTGTCTGTCATTTGTGTTTTTCCTGGGCGTGTCCTCAACTTTGGCTTAAAAAATCTCCATTGACTGAGATTTTTGCCTCAGTCACTTATTTTGAGTTGACAGTGCCCATTGCTTACTCTACTTTGAGTAGGAAGACTTCAGGATACATGGGTGTATATCACTGTCTTCAATCACACTCAGTCAAATCTTCCTTTTCTATCCTTTACTCATGTCTGAGCAAAGCCTGTCACCTTCAGGTATAAAGAATCCATGCTAGAACAGCGCCTTCTGCTTTCTCAATACTTTTCACTCTTTGGGGCCCCTTTCTTCTCTGGGAACAGCCATAAGAACAAGGAATATGGAAAGGGCCACGTGTCCCTTTCTTCACTGTTTGTTGTTCTCTGTTTTTGCTGCTTCTTTAACCAGCTGTCAAAGTCCTCTATGTGGCAGGCTTCTAAAAGCTGGGTCTCTGTTGACATTCATGTGTGAGTTTTCTGTAGGGACTTTCAGGGTCTCCCCATGGCTCAATCCTTTGACATTGGAGGTCTGGCCATCCACAAGTCTCCCTACAGTCCAGCCTGCAGCACACCCTGCAGCCTCCTGTGTTTGAGGGTTGCCCTGCTTGGCAGACAGCTTTTAGGTGGGCACAAGCAAGACTACTCAAGCCCTTCTGCAGTGGTCCCTTGACCATCTTGACATGACTTCTTGCCATTGTAATGACAGGCTTCCTCTGCTCTCTGTCGTGCCTTCTCACCTTTCCTTTGTTTTTCCTGCTTGGGTAGATGTAGAGCAGTCTAAGAAGTCCCCTGGCTAAGCAGAGGCCCAACTATAGAGTGGGATGCCAGCTTCACCTTCCTTCAGGTGCCCTCAATCTCACTTGGAGTGTCTCCCCTCACTAGTATCCAGTAGGGGTGGGACCCCTCAGCCCTTCTTTGCAAGGTGAGGACTCCACTTATAAACGCTACTTGGGCCATCCCTGCTCTGATTCCCCTTACCTTGCTTTCTGGCCTCCTTTTCTAGGCTGGGGAGGGGATGTGAGGCTGAGTTCCATTTACAGAACTCTTGCTAAGCCTTGCAAGGGTGTCTGTTTCCAAGTTGTTTGCATCTCTTTGAAAAGTCTAGTGTTCATTGCCTCTTTGTCCTCTGCTTTGTGTCTTGTCACCAATTCAGGGGTAAGAAGAGAGAAGTCCCACTCAACCTCTTGAATCGTAAGTGCACCTGCCTTTGTTTTGCAGAAGCAGGCTGGGCAAAAGCTGCAAAAAGTGATGAGAGAATTTAAGTTTGTGCATTTTGAAATCTTGTCTGTAGGAAAGAACTTTTAAAAAGCAACAGCTCTCTGTTACTAAGGACTGACTAGATGGGAGCATGTACTGATAACTTTATGACATATCTCAGTTAATCCTTATCACAAATTTGGGAGGCAGCTTCCCTAAGTTAAATTTTACAGATGAGAAAAGTGATGCTCAAAGAGATTAAGAAACCTCAAGATTTGTAGCTAGTGAGTTACCACTTTCAATCCATGTCTGTGTGATGCTCTAACTAAGCTCTTAAATACCACGCTATGTAATATTCCCAGCGCAACTCACATCAAGAGATGAAGCTAAATTAACAGTAGAGAGTGGGGGAAAAACTCACTTCTCCCTTTACTCCCTGTGAATTCCCCATCCTCGTATGTGAAGGTACAGAGATTTTTGATTTTTTAAAAGGCAAGCTTTATTTCAAATAATGCAAGAAAATATTCCAAATATTTAGTATAAATGAATCCATGTCTACTTAGAAAATTAAGGGAAATGTTGTCACTTCTGAATTAAGTTTAAAACAAACCTCACTTTTCTCATGGAATGGTTTATGATTTAATTAATTCTATTTTATAAAGCAGGATTAACTATTATTACTAGGTTGGGAAAAATATGACAATTTTTTAAGCATATTAAATGATTCAAACTTTGGATACATTATTTTCTTTATACCTAGGCCATTTTGTTTTATAGATACTGCTTTATTAATGAACTATAGGGTGGCTTTTATTTTCAGAAAATAATTTTCCATCGTGTGTGAGATGTTTATGTGAACCATTTGTTATTCCTTTGAGTTGTAGTTATGTCATAAATAATCAACACATACTTTAAAAAGAAAGATCCAGTGGAACAGGGTATAAAATTGCATCCTTATGTGTGGAATTGACTCTAAAGTGAATGTATAAAGGCACACAGGATAAAGGTGATGGTGGTGCAGAAACACTACTCCAGTTTTTCTTGGTGACAGTTTAGATGGGAATTGACGTGTCTGAAAGGCTTTTGGCTGATTGATAAACCCTGCTCATTTAGCAATGGTTTGCTTAGTGCCTACTATGTGCCATGCTAGGCACCAGGGATATGGGCAGTGCACAGCACAGACATGAGCTCAGGTTCTCTCAGAGGATACCCGAAGCAGCAACCACAATAATAGACCAAGAGGGGTGGCTAGAGGGATATGGGTATGTAAGGCCGTATAGATAGGATGACCATTTATCATGCAGATGTGAACTAAAAGTAAAATCTGAAGCCCTCTGCTAACTGAATGGACCTCTGTCAGCAAAGGGGATCCCAGAAACACCTTAAAACTGAGTTCCCAGCCATGAAGCAATGGGAGATATAAAGCGCAAGTACACATGGGCATGATTTCCTCCTCTAGCTTGTTGAATATGTATATTTAATCACTTTGCTCAGTATAAACTCTTGTTCTTTTTGTTTGTCCCTTGAAGCACGTGTTCCTGGCTTCTGGCCAGTGGCTCTGCTTTCTAGCCTGTTGGAATGGCCACCCACAGGCTGCAACCCTTTGTGAGAAACAGTGCTCTCCTTTTCCAGAGTATAAACCTCATTATTATTATTATTATCATTAACAAATACCAGAACAATTCTGAGAATAAAAGGGAACATTCTTACCAATTACACTCAGACAACTGCATCAACTGGAAATGTTGTGGGGTTTCCAGTGGGGGGAGGGGCAGGGAGGTCAGTCCAGAAGGGGCAGTACTTCAGTTGGTGCTTCATGAATGAGCAGCAGTGAACCTAGTGAGTGGAGTGGGGCAGGGTGTCCTTGCTCAGGGAGGGGCATGTGCTCAGGTCTAGAGGTGACTGAACGAAAAGATATCTGATGGCTGCAGATGAGAGGGCAAGAAAGAAATGCATGAAAGGAGGCTGAGAGGGAATGGAATCTGCATCTATTATGGCTCAATTCAGATCTCTGCCACTTTCTCTTGCTATCTCATTGTGTTTCTATGCTTGGGTTCTACTTCCTTCATCTGCAAACAGAGATTATAATATTTAACTAACAGGGCTGCTCTGAGCCTAGTGTAATAATTTATGGAAGTTGTTTGACACATAATAGGAGATCTAAAAATGTTCAATCTTGTATTTTTATACACTAACAATAAAAAATTCAAAAAGGAGATTTAAAAAAATTATTTACAATAGTATCAAAAAGAATAAAATCCTTGGGAACAAATGTAACCAAAGAAGTACAAGGCTTATACACTCAGAACAACAAAACATTGCTGAAAAAAGTTAAATAAGACCTAAATAAATGTAAAGACATCATGTGCTCATGGATTGGAAGACCTTATATTGTTAATTTAAAATGGCAATAATTTCCAAAATGGTCTACAGATTTGATATAATCACCATTAAAATCCCAATGCCATTTTTGCAGAAATGGAAAAGCCAAGTCTAAAATTCATAAAGAATTGCAAGGGGTCCCAAATAGCCAAAACTAGAAAGAAGAAAAAAGTTGGAGAACTCAACTTCCTGATTTCAAAAGTTACTACAAAGCTATAGTAATCAAAACAGCATAGTACTGCCATACAGATAGATGTATTATCAGATTTGGCAATCTTTGTTCTGTGTTCTCAGTTCTTGGTGTGCTCATTGCTGAAGAATGACCAGATGTGCCAAAATAAGGCAAGCATGAGGTGAAATTTATTTAGGAGGAGCAAGATCAGATTATAGAGCAAGAGCAAGATATAGGTTTACAGAGCAAGATACATACACCACAGTTGATGACTAGATCCCTTGTTTTAGCAGAAAGAGAGAGAGAGCAACAGCAAAAGGAGTTGGTTATGGTCTGGGTCTTGTTTTATAGTGTCCAGATTGGGACCTCCCTCATGGCTCAGATGTCACCATGGAAACACTGATTGGACAGTTGGGAGTTATAAGACCTGAGTCTTACTATGCATGTGGCATTCCCATGAGCCTCTCTGAAAGCCCATTTGTGGGGAGGTGGTGATTCACAACGGCACCTACTTTGGTCTCTAGAAGACCTGCAATCCCTCGCTATCTACCTAACAATATGAAATAACAAAATAAATACTGAGAGTCCAGGATATAAACCTATACAACTATGGTTACTTGATTTTCAACAATGGTGTCATTTCATGGGGGAAAGAATAGTTGGTTCAATAGTTGGTGTTGGGACAACTGAATTTCCACATGCACATGAATCAAGTTGGACCCTTACTAGACACTGTGTATAAAAATTAACTCAAAATGGTTCAGAGATCTAAACATAAAAGCTAAAATGTTGAACTCAAAGAAGAAAATGGGTAAATCTTGATAACTTTGAATTTGGCTTGGAGTGGTTTCTTAGATATGACACCAAAACATAAGCAACAATGATGACAAAAATAGCCAAATTGGATTTCATCAAAATTAAAAACTTTTTGTATCAAAGGATATTTTGAGTATGAGGAGAATGAAAAAGTTACCCATGGATGGGAGAAATCATATGTCTGCAAGGTATATGCACATATTTGCATGTAATGCAAATCATGTAAAGGCTTAACATTTGGAATATATAAAGAATTCCTATAACTCAGTAACAAAAAGACAAACAACCCAATTAAAACATGGGCAAACGATATGAATAGACATTTCTCTAAAGAGAGTATGTAAATGACCAATAAGCACAGGAAAAGATTCTAAACATCACTAATCATTAGGGATATGCAAGTCAAAACTATGATGAGCTAGAATTTCACACCTATTAGGATGCCTATAACTAAAAAAAAGAAAAAAGGAAAAGTAATTGTTAATGAGGAAGTGGAAAAATTGGAACCCTTCCTCAGTGCTGATGGGAATCCAAAATGACATAGAAGCTGTGGAAAATCATTTGACAGTTCCTCAAAAAGTTAAGCACAGAATTATCACATGACCCAGTAATGCTACTCTTAGATAAATACCCCAAAGGATTTAAGACAGTTATTCAAAAAAATTTGTACTAGAGTGTTCATAGCAGCCCTATTCAGAATTACCAAAAGGCGAAAACAATTTAAATGTCTATCAGTTGACAAATGAGTAAACAAAACATGGTGTATCTATACAATAGAATTATACAGCCATAAAATGAAGTAATGATACATGTTACAACATGGATGAACCTTGAAAACATTATGCTAAGTAAAAGAAGCCAGACACAAAAGGTACAAATTGTGTGATTTCATTTAGATGAAATATTCAGAATAGGTAAATCTATGGAGAAAAAAAATCAGATTAGTGATTCCCAGGGAGAAATGGGGAGTGACTTCTTAATGGATATGGGGTTTCTGTCTGGGATAATAAAAATGTTCTGGAACTAGATAGTGATAATGGTTGTATAACATTTTAAGTATACTTAATGCCACTGAATCATACAATTCAAAATGATTAAAATGGTAAATTTATGTTATGGATATTTTACCACAATTAAAATAATAAAGAAATGGAAAAAAATATCTGGCAAAGCTTCTGAAGGATAGACCCCCTGTGTTTCTCTCAAGCTAGTTAGGATTAGCAGGATAATGCTCCCTCACCTCTGCATGACAGCAACTGGGCATTCTCTATTAGGCTTGATTTTTAAAAATTGTTATTATTAATTTTTAAATTAATGGGTCTTGTTATAATGCCCAGGCTGGAGTGCAGTGTATTCACAGAGGTGATCATGGTACACCGCAGCTTTGAAGTCCTGGGTGTTCAAGAGATTTTCCTGCCTCAGCCTTCCAGGTAGCTGGGACTACAGACATATGCCACCACACCTGGCTATAAAATTAATGTTATTTTTAATTGAAAAATCATAAATGTATACATTCGTGGGGTAAAGTGTGATGTTTTGATATATGCATACAATGATACAATGTAGAATGATTAAATCAATCTAATTAACATTCATCACCTTATTTGCTTATCATTTTCTTGGTGATGAGACATTTGAAATTTACTTTCTATTTTGAAATATATATTATTATTGACTATAGTCATCCTGCTGTGCAATAGATCTCAAGACTAATTATTCTTCCTGTCTAACTGAAACTCTCTGCTCTGAGTAGTGACTCCCCATTCCCCTTGTCCCCTCTAGCCTCTGGTTACCATCATCCTACTCTTTACTTCTATGAATTTGACTTTTTTAGATCCCACATGTAAGTGAGATCATGTG
The DNA here is from genome assembly GCA_963574885.1 of Lepilemur ruficaudatus. Classification (NCBI taxonomy): domain Eukaryota; kingdom Metazoa; phylum Chordata; class Mammalia; order Primates; family Lepilemuridae; genus Lepilemur; species Lepilemur ruficaudatus. The sequence goes on along the minus strand of CAUYRT010037946.1, from coordinate 1,554 downwards.
GTATTTGTTTTTTTGTGCCTGGCTTATTTCACTTAGCGTAATGTCCTCCAGGTTGATCCCCATTGTCACCGATGAAACAATTTCTTTCTTTTTTAAAGCTGAATAGTATTCCAGATTCCAGCATGCATGCAGAAGAATGAAATTGGATGCTTATCTCATACTACATACAAAATCAACTTAAAACAGATTAAATACCTCAATACAAGATCTGAAACTGTAAAACTACTAGAAGAAAACATAAAGGAAAAGCTCCACAACCTTAGTTTGAACAATTATGTTTTTTGGACATGACTTCAAAAGCATAGGCAACAAAAGCCAGAATAGACAAATAGAATTGCATCAAACTACAAAGCTCTCCATAGCAAAGGAAACAATTAACAAAGTAACGAGACAACCCACAGAGTAGGAGAAAATATTTGCAAACCATATGTCTGGTAAGAAAACAACCTGATGGAAAAATGGGCAAATAACTTGAAAAAATATTTCTCAAAAGAAGACATACAAAAGGCCACCAGGTTCATGAAAAAAGGCACAGCATCACCTGTCTTTAAGAAAATGGATATTAAAACCATAATGAGTTATCACCTCACACCTGTGAGAATGACTATTATCAAGAAGTTTAAAGATATATATCCAAAGGAATTGAAATCGATAGGTCGAAAGGATACCTGCACTTCCATGTTGATTGCAGCATTATTCACAAAAGCTCTTCTTTTGTGTGGGTTTAAAGGCAGGGCATTGGCAAGTATAGTGTAGGTAGAAGAAGTACACAAAATGCTTGAGAGAATAAACAGCCATCTCTGGAAAACCATTTTTTATTGACAAGAATCAGGAGTGGGGAGCAGGGAGCCTGTTTTTGTGCTAGTATGTTTCAGTGCATAACAAGGATTTTCTGTTGTGCCATCAAGACTTGCGCAAATACCCAGATCTTGGTTTCAAACACCATTCCTAAATTTAACCAGGGGTGCTTTATGGAGAACTGTCTTATTCTAAGGGAGGTGGGCATAGGGAAAGCACAAAGATGAAATTGGAACATGTTCCAAACATTCTCTATTAGCGCTGCTAATAGAGTCTTAAACTCCTGGGCTAAAGGGTAGTATGTCAATGTTAAATTTTCTGAATTTTGTTATTTTAACATGACTGTATAAGATACAGTAATGCATTTGTTCTTAGGAGACACATGCTGAAGTCTTTAGGAATACTAGGGGTAAAGTATCATGGTGTCTGAAATCTGCTCTCAAGTAGTTTAGTGATAAAAATTATTCTATATCTGTATCTATGAGAAATAAGGCAAATGTAGCAAGGTATTAGCAATTGTTGAAGTTACATGAAAGATGATATATAGTTGTACTTGCAACTGTCCTCTAAGTTTGAAGTTTTTTTCAAAAAAAATTTTTTTTTTGTTTTGAAACAGAGTTTCACTTTGTTGCCCAGGCTAAAGTGCCGTGTCCTCAACCTAGCTCACAGCAACCTCAAACTCCTGGGCTCAAGCAATCCTTCTGCCTCAGCCTCCCGAGTAGCTGGGACTACAGGCATGCACCACCATGCCCGGCT